>JACEVL010000609.1:152500-274401 GCA_020284085.1 Aporrectodea caliginosa | reverse complement strand
AAGTCGGTATTGAGATCGATATACTCTTTCAACCAAGTACTTTCTTGAATCGTATCCCTCATGATTTTCGTTATCAATCGGACTTTCATTTTGAAGTTTCAAATTTTCGTGGGTATTAACATACTTTTGAACATCTTTGGAATTAGGTTTGCCACGCCGATCCATCGGTGTTAAGGGCTCTCGGGGCGAGTGGATAAGTCGATTGAGGGTCATTACCGGCTACTCATTGCCGGATATTCTAAATCGACTTCTACCCAAAGCCGGCACTGCTCCACGATTCCAAGTGGCTCTTTTGTCAAATTCATTTCAAAACCCTCAGGCTGGTCATTGTGGTTTGCTCCATAGCCCATCCAGGTATGAAATTATTAGCGTCTAGGTGTGTAATAAATGACGAGGGGTTTTGCTACTGTCAAACGAGGGCATGTACTCGTTGTTCGCCTGTCCATAACGATACGAAATTGTACTAACTCCTCCTCTGATTCCACGCTTAATCATGAGTAAACATAATCGTAATCGCTCATCAACTCCAACTCTACTTTAGTTATCTTCAATGCCGCGTCCCATGCTAGACCGGGAGAAGTATAATACCAAGCTGGATCTAGTCCGTAGTTGCTCAATGCAAACGTCTCTAAAATTTTCGAATACGTCGGCTAATAGTAGAACATCCGAAACGTTATACAAGTCGTGATATTCTCTAAACGTCTTACAATGAAATTCAGCCCATACCGTTTTAGCGTGCTCGTAATCTTCATCACTGATATCCGAGTCGATTAGTTTAGAATAGAATGCGGATTTGGGAGGCAATTCGGTTTCGTTTAATCTTTCAACTGTCACAGACATAATCGTAAGGGTAGACTCCTTTTTTGAGTAATAGATCGAGCTGCCTACCTTTATAAAATTCACCTACATTCTTACACTGCTCTTTGCTTAGGTTCTTCGATAACGCGTCGAGACTCGATGGCATGAATCTAAAACTATCCATAAAGCGTGGAGTTCGCGTTTGACCAGTTATCTCTTTTCCCTCTTTTACAAACTTGTCGACAACGACCTCTCTGCTAAACGATATATATTTTTTATTCGTTACACACGGAATACAGATTAATTCTTTCACTTGATTCTCATATCATGAGTCTTTTAATGAACTAAATGACTATCGTAACAGGACAAGTTATGGAACACGACTGGGAAACTTGGGAATTTTATAGCTTAAATTACAACTATTATGAGCCGCGCCTCTAAATTTACCATGAAAGATGGCAGTGATCTCTAACTTTTGATCTGTCCCCAACTCGTCTCCACAGATATGGCAGCTAGTAGCTTCATCAAAACATTTCTTCTCAGTTACACCGAATATCATTCGTTTGGGAAATTTAAAGCTGGTTATATATTTGTTTTATATTTGCCTCTAGAGTATCTACGAATATCTGAGCTACATCGTCGTCTTCGCTCTCAGCCGTGTACGTTACAGGGTCTTGTGAATATACGCTGTCGTTGAAACACTTTATATAATAACAAAACGAGGCTAGGAATGTGCTTCTGATATTGTTTGGTGTATGATACTGCCGGATTCGGTTGACACGAGTCTATAGGCTTAATGAACGATTCGAAATCGGCGAAGACGATAAAGGGAACTCTCATGGATTTGAAATAATGTTTAAAATTTAGCATGGTTCCTGGTTCGGGAAGAACTATTCGTTGGGCGTTTTCCTGTGAACAGTACTCGGTATGCTTAGTAAGGTATTCTATTCGTGTATAACCAGTTAAACATCGTCTACAATAATGCTTCGAACTATGGTTCTGTTCCGTTCGTGTCGCCATCAATCTGTTAAAGTTCTTAATCAGGCAATAATGTTTCTTATCCCCGCCGGAAATAAGCAATAAGTCAACGACCGGCGCATTAACGTCTTGCTGTTTCGACACGTAAATTGGGAATATTACTGTTTCATACCCGAATACGTTAACGCTGACATTATTATTTCTCTCAAATTTACTTATTACATTTCCATCGGTTGCAACTGGGAATTCGATTCCACTCCAATCGAGTTTCTTCGATTGATCAATTAATTCTCTTGTGATTCTATGCGGGTTGTCTTCTGTTGGATTCAGCGCTCTAGTGACGCACCATTTAAAACATTCTTCGTCGTTATTTTTCAGGTTTATAATTGCCTTTTTACTAGCAAGTTCTGCGGGTAATGGAATGAAAGAACTACCTTTCAGCGGTTTGTATATTACCGTATTGATATCTAATTTGACTACAGCCCTAAATCTCCAATTACTCCCACGCATTTGAAAACTAGCCATCGACTCCATGAGTTTATCTTTGGCTTTGTTATATATTTCATTCACGTCGGTAGATTCTAGAACGACCTCCGTCAACGAACGAAATGGTATATCATCGGAATCTTCTTCTCCGGTTTTAATATTTACACGCCCCATAGTACAAGTGAGAACTAAATTGGTCTTTATTTGTCGATTCTGAGAGAGTAGGCTAACTACTCGCGACTCTACGGCTTTAAGAAAAGACTCGGTATCGATTCCGTCAATTCCATCGATCGTGTGTTGTTTGGTAAATCCCTTAATAGCCGACGCAGTCTCTCGAATCTCAAACTTATTTTTATTTATTTTGCTAAAAATACTCGAAATCTTTGACTTCAACGATTCCAATTTTTCATTAACGGGTTTCTTTTCTCGAGGAGCTATGTAATTAACCAACCAATCCGCAAAAGAATTAATTTTCGACCTTACCTTGTTCTTTACTTCAGTCAAAACATTATTAAAACGAGATTTCCAAGGAGGCGTATACTTAACCGGAACAAGCGTTGGAACTTTGATGTCTGGAACTGGAGCGTCTAGAGGGTTGTTTTCACCTCCGGTCTTAACACAGTGCTCAAGCCTCGACGATACGAGTGCTATGAGATCCGCTTTTCGCAGTCTTGAATATCTAACCAAGCCACTCTCTTTGGCAATATTTCGTAATTGTTTTACTGTTTTCGTTGTGCAATCCATTTTAAATACAGAAGATTTTTCTTTAAGCTCTTTCGCGAAACCAGATTTCGTATTCATGTTTGCGTAGTCTGCGTTATATGCGGAATTTGTTTTTCGCATGAGCTTATATAGGCCTATGATAGTGACCTATGGAATTGTCCCAACGATTACGCTAATGACTAGACGGCGCGTGATCGTAAATCTCCTTAAGGCAAACGATGTACAATACTACAGGATATTACGCGATGACACAACGGCGCGCGATGTTATTCGAGGATTGCCTCTCAACGCCTACGCTTTATTAACTCATCTATCGATACTATGGGAATGTCCCCAACGATTACGCCTATGACTCATACGATCGATACCGCGGGAATCGTCTCAGCTATTACGTCGTGTCTGCAGCGCGTTCGATCTTTTAGAAACCTTGGGAATTTCCGATAGTTTAAAGAAGCGGCTATTAGTACGCGTGGGCGTGTGATTATTAATAACCTAGGTTATGGTGCAATACGTAAAATCTAACCTAGGTTATGGGAGAATCACATTTATTTATGTAGCGCAAGTGTAATGTTCCAACCGCCGATTATTTACACTACTTGTATGAAACTACTAATTTAAATAATCTAACATTGCGTGATGCAAAGACTTTTGAATCTATGAAAAAGTACGCAGTGAAGAAGGCTACACATGCAGAATAAGATCCAATATTATTCATTACGATTGTGAGGTGTTCCGTAGTCGAGTGGTTAGCGTGCTGGAATGTAAGTTGAACGGTTTTAGGTTCGAATACCACTAGGGCAGAATATTTTTCTTATGTTATCCCCGTTATTTTTGGACATTTGAAAACTTACCTATTTCCCGGGGTCTGGATTTTGGAGTGCTTATTAGTAGTTACCTTGGTTAGGGTAAGGTTAGGCGTCGTGAGGGTCGGTTAGGGTCAGGGTTAGGGTTAGTGTTGTCATTAAAAACATGGTACCATCCTAGCACCATGCCAAAAGATACCGTAAAACGCCAGTAAACTTACGCATCCCGATACTAAATGTTTTCCACCTTAGCGTAATAAAGCCTAAATTAAGGTTCTCTGTCAATTTTCCGTTTTGACGGACTGCTAGTATTCGAAATTTGAGGGCCGCCTTTCTCTCTGGAGTCACGCAAGACTGGCGGCCCGCTAGTATTGGAAACTTGCGGACCGCCTGGCGGCCCGCTAGTCACAGCCTTTCCATTAAGTATAAGAATTCTAAGACAAGTGCATATTTAAATGTGATTTTATTTCCCCGCAAAAGGGAAACCTTCCCAATCAAATCGCATCTAATATAAATCCACTTCCGCATGGCGTTTAAGAGACAATGAATTACGGATATGGTGATTAGAGATGCCACACTACGAGGGTAAAATAAATACGTCGCTAATATCTTCAGTTCTAATCCTTTAAACCAGTTTGTATAGGTCAATTCGAAAAATAGAAGTCCTCCCAAAAACATTTTCACGTTTTAAATAAATATACCCATGCATAAAACATTTTTTACCGATTATAACTCTGTAAAGATATTTCAGCGAAGGAAACGCCGCAATCAGTAGGCCTATTTCGATCTTAACTGCATGGAACATGAGCGTGTATTTCAATTCACATGGCGAGTTTGCTATGTAAGACATGTCTCTATGGCAAGTTGATTAGACAAACAGTAATGACATGGAAATCGTTTCAGGCAACGAGAAACTGTCTTTAATAACAACGACCAAGAGGTACAAGCTAAGCATCGAACTGGAGGACTTCTTGGGAGAGAAGCGTTACGCTGTGTATTCGACGTTTTCCGTCAGACCATCAACGGATAAATACCGCCTGACTGTAGGAGGATATTCCGGAAATGCAGGTATAACCATGAGCAGAATCAACACCTGCATTTCAGTGCGACTCAATCTTCTTTAGTGTCTGTCAATCTGTATGTCTGTTTTTCGTAAGTCTGTCTGTATTCATTATCTTTGTGTGTCTCTGTCCTTCCTTTTGTTTGTGTTTGTGTCTTTCTCTGTCTCCTCCTCGTCATAGGTGCATTTGCCTTTAAATTGTGATATGAATGAATTTAGTCATTTAGGTCTACTTATTATTCGATCAGTTACTAAAAACTTCAAGGTTGGTCTTTGTATGAAATATTTTATTTTTCACAACTGTTATTAATATGTTGGGACACTGTAGTAGAATATAAATTCAATTTAGAACTTTAATGAAATAACAGAGTTTGTCCTTCCTTAGAATGAACAATTCTTTAGAAATCGAAAAAATTGAATGGGTAGCCGAAATTGGTAATTCTTTCAGATCAGTGGAGTAGGCCTATTTATCTGCTATTGATGTTTCCAAATATAGATGCATTTATGCGCATAGCATCAAGAGTTTAATTAAGCGTCATTCAAGAACCTTTGACACTTACCTACATAGCATTATTACATATAAACTCAAGTATATGGATACACACATGCGCAAATACGGACATGCCTAAGTACATACTTAAGAACGTACATGGGTGTACATATACTAACAGTACTTCATACTTGTGTGATACCAGATCTTTAAAGGAATATTCTACCCACAACATATTCACATCACAAGGCGTGTGACAGTCCAGTTTGTAACAAAAGTGAATATATATAATGATTCATATTCTTATCTTACCATTTCATCTGGTGCTCAGGAGACAGCTTTACCTACCACAATAACATGATGTTCAGCACAAAGGACGCAGACAACGATGCAGGAGGCAGTCACTGCGCTCAACTGCATCCAGGAGGTTGGTGGTTTCACAGTTGCCTCTATTCCAATCTGAATGGCCTCTATCTTGGAGGTTCCCATACACAGGGATATAAAGGCATTTACTGGCGCAACTGGAAAGGAGTCTACTATTCGATGAAAGCCACCGAAATGAAAATTACCGCCTGGTAATAGTTAATGTGGCTCGAAGCGATTCATTGTAGAGGTTGTTGATTCCATGCACCATAACAACCCAGCTTCGTATTTTTCTCTCAATGCACTTCTTCTACTGATTCTTATCTAAAATCAGTTCATTTAAACTTAGAATTCGTGATTTCTCTTAATAGAAAAATTGTGATTTTTGTCTAATGCCTAATGGCTGACAATTATACATTTTACATCTATGATTCTAAAAATAAACCTAGTTACGTCGTACAATTTGATTTTACTCTGAAGAAATCTGTTAATGTGTGACACTTTTAAGACTTTGTCAGTCTGGAATTGAGTGGAGTAATTGTTTTGTAAATCTGATTAGTGACTTCTATGATTATTTTCGCGAAATCAGTTAAGCTAAGCTTTGAATTCATGATTTCTCTGTTTATAAACATTCTGATTTAGTTCAAAGGTTGGCAATTGTCTGGCTAAGTGTATGATTTAAACAATAAAGCTAGTTAAGTTGCAGTATTTGTGTTTTCGATGAAAAATCTGTTAATGAATGGATGAGTGGAATCATAATTTTGTAATTGTAATTATCAACTTATTTTGCGCCGGTGTTTAATCCAAAAGGCATTAACAGATGGAGCAATAGAACCAAATCGTATCCGTCTGTTTCCAAGAGGTCAGTTGCCTAAGGCACAGAGGCAACTTATGCTGGATATGCAATTTGAAAACTGTGAGTCTTAAGCTGTGAACGAAAATAATAGCATAAACAATCGAGAAGAAACATATTAATAGACAGGAAGAGCGTTCCATCATCTAGGTCCAGCAACCAAATCAGTTCGTTCACAATTAACAGTTCTAGTTTTAGTTATGTGACCAGAGAAACATAGTCAGGTTAAGGGTTGAATTACGATGAATTACGTGGAAATTAGAATTGATTTTGAATATTGTGGATGGCCAATGTTCAATGTGTTACAAAATATGGCCTCCAGTTTCAAACAGATCCTCTTCTGAACAGGCAACCAATTTAAACATTTAACTACAGCGGTTATCAGTTTATTTAAAGCTGTGGATCTAGCCAAACAGATCTGAACTCTTTGGAGTTTCAACATTTTTTAGGAGAAATTCGGTCTACGATAGGTTAAGGATGAGTTTATTGTCCGCCAACCAAGACTGCAACTCCTTAGAGATAAAGACAAAAGCTGCACAGAAGATTCACAAGACAATCTGTAAAAAGAAATGTAGAAATGTAGATCTTTGTATCATGAGCATTGAAATGACGATACCTATCGTGTAATAAAGATCAGGAGTTGGCCGTCTGTTCATTATTACACAATTACACTGTAGAATAATATTATATCATGCTCTATCTGCAGGACTTTCAAAGCCTCATAATCTGCCAGAATAATGGACTTCTATTGTTATCCCAGCCGGTCCTCCAACATGAGACCCAAGGTGTTTGAAGGGAACAGTTGTCATACATAGACATGAGTGGCGGAGTACGAACTCTCTTTCTCTGTTTGTCTGTCTTTCATTCTCTCTTTGTCTCTCTATATCTCTCTGTCTCGCTCTCTATCTCTGTCTGTCTCTCTCCATCTATTACTGTCTCTGTCTGTCTCTCTGGCTCTGTAAGTCTCTGTTTTTCTCTGTCTCTATCACTGTCTGTGTCTGTCTGTGTCTGTGTATATCTGTCTCGTGTAGAACATAGCTGAGCGTTATACTTAATACATACATTCGCTGCAATCACACTACGCGCTAACCGTCGCGTAGATTCACATTTCCGTGTACACAAAGTTGGGATACTCGATAGTATATTCCCGTGCTGTTCAACATGCTGCCCTGGGGCTGTTGAGAAGGCATTTCAAACGTTATTAAGACTGTCAAACAAATAATTTGAGTAGTAAAATTTATGCTCTTCTTAACAAAATACGTACTGTAAATTTATTAAAAAAATTTATATTGCAAGTAAACTAGGGCTGGTACTGATAAAAAAAGTTAATCGATTAATCTCCTAAATTTATCGATTAATCGATTAAATTCGATTAATTTAGTACCTGTATGAAAGTTATTACTTTCTTTCCATAAAAAACTTCAATCATTCACATGCTGAACATGATTGGTCAGTGGTGTATTTGAACCATAAGAGAATTGCTTATTGTCATGAAGACAGTCAATTTTTTGCAATCTTAGACTTTTCCATCTGCAGTTACCTTCAATGCAAAATGATCTCTTAATTTTCAACTCAAACGTTTTACGTTAGGCCCAGAAATGTTTGTCATAATGTTTACTCTGGAAGTAGGCTGTTCTTAATCATGAAATAAGCAAAGAAATTATCGAACAAGCCGAAATAAATCGATTACAATTTTTAATGATTAATCGACTCATAAATTGTCAAAATTCGCAACCCTACAATAAACATTTAGGCTACCAGTAGGTCTACTTTAGGTTCGACTCATAATCGTAGAGTAGGCCCCACAAAGCATGATAAGTTACTGAGACCGTCAAAATGACACTTTAACTAGTCTATTAGAGATTGAAAATGGAATCCTCGTGTATGTGAAGATAGAAGAGTCAAACAAGTGATGTCGTGGAATTCTGGAGGGAGAAGGAGGAGAGGAAGACCACAGAAGAATAGGCCAGAAACCAACAGAAACGACTTGAGATTCCTGGAGATGTCGTGGGACGAGGCCGAAGAGCTGGCGATGGACAGAGACGAGTGGAGGAGATGCTTTGCCCGATGTGTTGACCTGCACGAGAAGGACTAAGCACTAAGTAGGTATATGACCCGGTTTATTTGCGATTACATTTTGTCATCGATCGGTTAATTGTAGGAGTTACAATTACGCACAAATGGCAGCGCTACTTCAAAGAGCTTTAGGCTGAATTTTACAATAATATTTTCTGTGTCGTCCTGATAAGGAAAGCACATTCTGTACTTCACAAAGTCGATTATTCTACGGAGACCAAGTCAGTCACCTCTTCAGGGCCTGCTTTAAGTCAGGCAACCTCCGACCATGGGTTGGCAGACCAGCATTCTTATCACTACACTACCCCATGTAGAGGCATCTTCAAAGCTGCATATAATTTGTCAACAGGCTCTAAATAATCAAATCTATACGATATATTGCTGTCAAATCTTTCGCAATATTTCTTTATCGTTCTTTGATTTAACAACCCTATAGTATACATCTGTCACACCCATGCACCTAACAACCCTCCATGTCACAATCACCTTCAACGTCAAACTACGAACGGCTCTACATTGAGCACTCGAAAATATCCTAACTTATTTACAGCGGTTTTCTTTCTAGTATCGTAAATTTTACAGCAAGAGTAGGCTAATATAATAATGATAATATTATGGACTATAGGCTTTACAACAGTAGGTTTACTATTTAAGAGATTTTGTTTAACGGTCGTCAATTCCACGCAGTTGGAAAGACATTCAGAGGATCTCTTGCGCCGCAACAGGCGGCCCAAGGCAGACAGCGCATTTTCGATGTATTTAGTTATCATTATTCAACTTGCGTTTTATAAATAATAATCGAATCGCTAGGAGTTTCAGGAGTTGCGGATCAACTTCTGTAAACGCGTAGGCGTTGGATGAACTCACGCAAACTCAACTTCAGGCTATATACTATCGAGGCCTCGGGTTGAGCACTCGAAAATAATATATGCCGCATCCTTTCTTTGTAGAGTCGTAAATTTTACAACAGGCGTAGACCTACACATATATAAATAATAATAATTATATACAGCTATATCAGAGAAGGTTTAACGGCCGTCAATACCATGCAGTTGAAAAGACATTCACGGGAGGTCTTGCGCCACATCCTACGTCTCAAGGTACACAACGCATATTCAGTATATTTATTTATATCTCTGTCCTTGGCCCCTTTATATAAACTTAACTTCTGACTTGGGTCCTCTCCTTGCGGCTGGGGCTGTCCTCAGTCAATCTTACGCTGATGACCTTCAAGCGTACGTCCACTTATCGGCGGGGTAGGCGATCTCTGCGAAAGAAACAATAAGCCAAGCCATTGAGACCCTGCAGGCGTGGATGTCATCAAACCGCCTACGGCTTAACCCGACTAAGACACAGCTTATCTGGTCTGGCATCCGTCAGCAGCTCGCAAAGGTAGATCTTGGGTCCCTCGCCATGAGATATCCCGTATCCGCTCCTCACCTTCTTGTCTTCAGTCCGAGATCTGGGAGTAACCCTAGACCAGGAGCTCACATTTGTCCAACATATCAATCTCCTTTGCCGTAGCTGCTACTACCAGCTCCGGCAACTCAGTGTGATATCCCGATTCCTCTTCCCGGTTGCTGCTTCTACTCTTGTTCATTCCTTTGTAGTCTGCCGCCCGGACTACTGTAGCGCCATATACGATGGGCTTAGTTCCCTGAACACGGTTCTGCGCACGGCTGCCCGCCTTGTGGGCCGCATACCTAAGTTCGACCGAGTCTCGGCCTCTCGGGGTACATGTGGGACACCCTTCACTGGCTCCCCTGCCCACAGCGCATTGCCTACCGGGTCAATGCGCTGGTCTGGCGCTGCATTAACGGCACCTCCTTATCTGCGGGCTGCGGCAGCTCTGTTGCTCCACTGTTGCTGTTAAGAGTCGTGGCTTCCTGCGGTCGGCTGCGCATGCGAAATTCCTTGTCCACATGCACGGACTGTTATCCGACAGCGCCGCTCTTTCTCTCTGGCTGGCCCAGTGACCTGGAATGGGCTTCCGGTGGCACTTCGCCTGACGCCAATAGCTCAATCTGCGCTGTTCTTGTCTGGCCTTAAGACTCTCCTGTTCGACCGGGGTTGGGCTGGGAGCGCTCCTGAGTAGACTGTCTTGAAGGGGCGCTATGTAAAACTGCTGTAATAATAATAATATAACTTGTGCTCTATATATACTAATCGAATAGCCAGGAGGAACAGGAGATGCGGATCAACTTCTGTAGTCTAAATGCGTAGTGTGTGCTTGAACAAACGCTTAAATTCAGACTGTAGAGGGCTTTGGGTTGAGCAATCGTAAAATATCCTAACTTATCTACAACTTAAACATGAACATGTAAAAGAAATTATTTAGATTCATGGAAATATTGCTTTGATCACTTCACGTCTTTGGACAGTTTCTCATTTGCAAGAGAGATGCGCTTGAGTATCGCAGATTGTTCTGCTGCAACAGTGGACACATCTCGGAGCAGGCCTTACATACAACATTGAGACTCTCAAACTAATCATTTAAGCGGTTCATACAGAGTTTAATTTTATGCGCAACTTAAGAGCAAAACTTGCCGTAAATTTATAAGTAATTTATATTTCAATGTAACATTTACGAGTAGCCTATCTTCGGTTCTGCTCGTAATTCTATAGAGTAGGCCGAATAAACATTATAATTTACTGAGGTTATCTAAATGACACTCTAACTTGTCTACCAGTCTATTAGAGAGGCAATTATATTGCGGGAGACGAGCGACAAATGTGGGACACTTTAGCCGATTGGTTAAAACGCTCTCATTGAAACGCGGAGAGTACGGGTTCGAGAATTCCCTGAAACGGTTATTGCGTATATGGACCTTAAGCAAGTCCTTCACCAACAATTCCACAACGCCATCCACTGACATCGTGGTCATTAGGTAGTGGCGCTTAATAATATTAATTATAATAATAATAATAATAATAATAATAATAATAATAATAATAATAATAATAATAATAATAATAATAATAATAATAATAATAATAATAATAAAATAATAATTATAATAATAATAATAATAATAATAATAATAATAATAATAATAATAATAATAATAATAAAAATAATAATTATAATAATAATAATAATAGTAATAATAATAATAATAATAATAATAATAATAATAATAATAATAATAATAATAATAATAATAATAATAATAATAATAATAATAATAATAATAATAATAATAATAATTAGATTATATTATTGTAGGTGATCAATTTGCAAACGAATTTTGTTATCCATCGGTCAATTGCAATGAAATTTTTGAGCAAATGGTAGGTCTAATTCATACAATCCTGTGAGCTTGAGGCTGAATTTTACAACTTATGGTAGGCCTATCATTCCGGAGACGAAGAATACATTCTGTAGCCTACTAATCGACGTGAATTGTTGTACGGTAGACCAAGTCAACCACTTCTTCAGGCTAGCTTCGATCTACAGGCTGGCAGTTCAGCATGCTATTCACTAAAGTGCCCTCTGTGGAGGCTTCGTGAAAGTTGCAAATTATTTGAAGACAAGCTATAAATAATCACATACGATATATTGCCGTCGAAACTTTAAAGACTTTGAGCATTTTTATATATCCTCTTACCATTGTGTTGTCAGTCAATATGTCTTGCACATAGGCAGCCCACTCAACGGTTCACTCTTTCTAGTAATATATGTGGGAGGCTTTATTCTGCTTAGAACCATCGGTCTCATATATTTCCTGGTTGACATCCTTGATAGCTAATGGCGCATCAATAATTCACCGCATAAGGCCTAATCTAGAGACTTTATAATTACCAAATTGATAGACATGTTGATAGTCCTTTGTCAATTCAAACAGGAGCTTCTTTCAATGATCGAAGCAAAGCAATGGACATGTAGTGCTGAACTGTAATAAATTGTGTATGTTATCTACTAATCAGTTGATCCAGATTTGTGACATTAGTCGTTATACATCTTGACCCATTGTTATTGAAATATCTAGAGTCTACTCATTATTATGTATAAAATTCTAACTTAATATTATCATGATATTACTTGTCTGGTCAAATAGATCATTTTATGCCTGGATGGAGTAATAATGATTTTCAATCCTAACTTATGGTTGGCCGAAATCATTCATTTCTGATATATAGGGGCCTTGTCTAGCGGGAATTAAGTTCCTTAAAAGTCTCGTTTTGAACCACAATTCCAGTTTATAATCCTCCTAAAGAATGCATTAGTTCAGCGTCTTAATTGATACTTTTATTTCTTTTTGTTCTGTACAATTTTCCATGGGTATTATCTGTATTAAAACTGGACTCATGGATCAATAAAATACGACTGATTGGTAAAAATCCAAGAGTAAACTTAACAGTGGAGCTTTTGAAAAGTTTTCTCGAGAGTTGTAACTCACCGCATATGATATTGCGCAAGATGCTCAATAGCGATTATTTACATATTTACTAAAACAAAACAAGCAGCGAAGACCATGAGAAGGTATAGTTAGATAGGAGTACAAGTGGTGCCTTTATCTCCATACTAACTTCTGATTCATGAGTAGGCTACAATCGATTGCACGTTGGCAGACAATCAGTGTTGTGAGTTCAAACAGGAGATACATGTCTACATCATTTAAATAAACAAAATTAACAGTTACTTAATTCCTCAATATTTAATGTCTTTTAGATAGTTTTAACATTTTTCTTTCTTTGACTTAATAACCCTATAATCAATCCATCCTACTATCACTATCAACTCTAAATGACTCTAAATCTGTCACTCGACGCTCAACTTAAAACTATCAAGATCTCTGTATTGAGTACTTGTAAAATATTCAAAATTATATACAACGACTTATCTCTTGTATTGTAAATTTTATAACAGCCTATAAGACAGATGTTGAAGAGAATTTTCCATTCAGCTATTCGGAAGTGACGGTGACGTTCTTACGCAGGCAAAACTAGAGCATGATGTCGCACTTGCTTTGTTACATGTCGCTGCTGGTTTTTCTAACTGGTAGAGATGTTATGCTGGTGAAGGCATCAAACGATACTATACGTTGCGGATATGATAACTGCTGCCAGGCAATGGCTAAACTAATGACAGGATTCAATGAAATAAATAGTAAAGAAGAGGAGGCGGCATGTCCAGGTTTGAATGAAAAAATTGATAAGCAAGCGAAGGAGCTGGAAGAGCTGAAGGAGAAGTTGGCCGCCATCTCCACGCAGCTGTATGAAATACACGGTAAACACGCTAAGGATCAGGAAGAGCTGAAAGTGAAGTTGGATAGAAGTCTTGCTTCAACAGACGCCATTTCCACGCAGTTGCAAAAACATTCAGCAGATCTCTTGAGCCACGACGAACGTCTCAAGGCACACGATGTATCGCAGACCGATCTGTATCAAAATTTGAAAGGTAAGAGGACATTATTCCGTTTGACTTAATCTTTGAAAGGTAACCAGAGAGCACAAATGAAAATGATCGCTACGACATGTCACACAAAATCATGAGAAATATCGTCGTTTAATTGATCGTGACTTTTGTATCTAAACTGGAAAATCTTAATTTCCTTGACGCCATCGTTATTAGAAAAAGTTAATCAACCTCGCTGTCATCTGTCACTAATTCATACATGCCTTTTATTGACAGGCAGTCAAAGTCCTCAACCTAAACCAAAGGACTGCTCCGAAATCCGCGAAAGTGGGCACAATGTCAGCGGTGTATATCGAGTGTATCCTGGCAGTGATAATACGAGCATCGAAGTGGACGTCTACTGCGATTTTAGCAGTGTGGGACAAAGTTGGCTGGTAAGAATGAATTAAAGACATATCGAATCATATGCTGTTTTCATAGACCGCATTATATGGTAGTCCGCATAGCAGATTTCTTTGAATTGCACAGGAAGCCCGATAATCAATTTCACTTATTTTACCTTGCAGGAATTTTCATGTTATCGCATGCAATAATCATTATAAGAGATTTTGCAGATTTCGTGCGTTGCTATAAATTTGGTTCTAATGCATAGTCAATATTGGCATTTACTGTGTAAAAGCAAGCAATGGTGAATATCCTTGGTCCTGTCAAATGTCAGCTCCCCCAAAACGGCGTAACTTCCCCCTCACAAAGTGATGGTGACCAATCCCCGTCTCCATTTCTCCATTTTATACAAAACTTGATATGATACTGTCCACTGTTACAAGATAGCTGACATCACCAAGTTATCCAAGAAATAAAAGAGAAAGTAAGATAATGTTAAGCTATTTATCAGCTTTGCGATAGTTACGTATGCATAAAATTCATCGCCGTTCTTATAGTCGCTTGAACTTGTTTCAAACCAAAATAAAGTCACGTCCCCAAAAATTGCTCCAACACAGGGTCAAAAAGTGACGGTGACTGTCATCGCCACCTTTAAAGTGTAAGGGAAAGATCATTATTGGGTGTTTTTCATGTCAAGGTGTTTCAACGACGTAAAGATGGAAGCGTCGATTTCAATCGAAACTGGAATGACTATGCAAATGGATTTGGAGATCTAACTGGCGAATTGCGGATAGGTACAGCAGTATAAGCCCTCCTAGATAAATGTGGAATAAGGGTATCTTTCAGCATTATGATAGTTACGTATGCCTGAATACACCGTCGTTATAACCATTGCCTGGACATGCTTGAAGCCAAAAAGCTGTCATATCGCAAAAGCTATTCCAGAACAGAGCCAAAAAGTGTTACTGACCGGTCACCACCTCTCTTAATTTGTGGTGACAGGGACATCACCGTCACAATGCAAAGTTAGGCTTAGGGCATCCAATTACAGGGTGAAGCCGTTCTTTCTGCTTCGTAAATTTCTGAAAAATAATACGAGTATTGTTTGCATTTCATGTCTAGGTGTTTCAGCGACGTAAAGATGGCAGTGTCAATTTCGATCGAAACTGGACTGACTATGCAAATGGCTTTGGAGATCTAACTGGCGAATTTTGGCTAGGTATCCATCAGTCAATTCTTAGATATATGTAGAATTCTGAATAATTTTGATTAAAGAGAAATAATTTGGTAGGTCTAGTGCAGGTTTACAGGAAAGACGTCCGTTTCAGACATTTTAAACTCAAAAAAGACTTATAAATAAGGAATCTCCACGTTAATATTTGCACAAGGCCAGCGCTTAACTTAAAGTTAACATGTCCAAGATGATTCAGCGAAGGAAACGCGGCAGTCGGTGTTTTATATCGTAACTGAATGGAACGGGAGCGTTCGATTCAATTTTCGCAAGGCGTTTTTTGTTTGTAAGACATTCTCTAGAGCAAATTGTCTCGAGAGCAGCTAGTGCTATTGAAATCATTTTAGGTAACGAAAAACTGTCTTTGTTAACAACGAACAAGAAGTACAAGCTACGCATCGAACTGGAGGATTTCTTGGGAGAGAAGAGATGGGCGGAGCACGCGGCGTTTTCCGTCAAACCATCAACGGATAAATACCGATTAACTGCTGTAGGATATTCTGGAAATGCAGGTATAACCATTAACTAGTTGGTGAATGAACACTAAACACCTGCGCTTCAGTTCGACTTAGCCTGTTTGTGAGTCTCGTAGTCTGTGTGTATGTTTTTCAGTTTGTCTGTCTGCATACATTTTCTTCGTGTCTCTGTGTGTTTGTCATTCAGTTTTGTTTTTGTGACTTACATTTTCTTCGTCTCTTTAAAGGTAGCTTTGCCTTCGGGGATTTATATAAATGAAGTCTTGTGCGGCCAGTTGTTGTACCCAGATATTGCAATGCAAGTCTTTGTATAAAATCTATGTTGAGATACTGTGGTAAATATCAATTCAATTAGAACTTTTATGTAACATCATAATTTGTCCTAGCCTAGAAAGAAAACTTTCTTTAAAATAATAAAAACTGGAAAATATTGATAAAATCGGAAATTCGTTTAGGTCAGTGGAGTACTCATCTGAAATTTGTGTTTCTTGGTTGTAAAAATACTTGTAATTATGTGCATTTCCATTCGTGTTGTATTGAGAATTTGATTATACGTCTTTCAAGAACATCTGAAACACTTATTTACATATATGCATAAATGCTTACAAACACACATATGGGTGTAATATGCGTATATACATTTTAGGCCTATACACACATATCTAAATACATACGTAAGTACGTACATACATATACTAGCAAAATATTTGCGTGACATCAAATCCTAAAGGGACATATATATATATACGAAATTCCTAATCCTGCCTTTCCATCTTGTGCTTAGGGGACAGCTTTACCTACCAAAGCAACAATATGTTCAGCACAAAGGATGCGGACAACGATGGCAATAGTGGGAACTGCGCTCAAACGTTTACCGGAGGATGGTGGTTTAACCACTGCATGTATTCCAATCTGAATGGACTCTATCTTGGAGACACCACCAAGGCGGGTGGCAGGGGAGTTTACTGGTATCACTGGAAAGGTGCCGGCTATTCACTAAAAACCACCGAAATGAAAATTGCCGCCGTGAAATAGAAAAGCGAATTCGCTCTGAACTATTAGTTATTGTTAATGAATAGGCCTACAATGCGTCATATATATACTTCAACTTTCTGATTTGTTTAAGCGGTAATTCCATTTCATCAGCTGAATTTTAATACATTTCTTCTGCCAATTCATGACTATGAATCAAAAGCCAGTCAAACTGGGCTTTTAGTGCATAATTTCATGTTTTTAAAACATTGGTGATTTAGAATGACGGTTGGCAACAGTTTCGTTTACGTGGATGATTCTAGAAATAAAACGAGTTGAGTTGCAGAGTGTGATATTACGCCGAAAAATCTGTTAAATTATGTTTGCAATTTGGGTCGGTTAGTCGAGTAAGACTCCCCTTCCTCGTTAGGCTACACCGTTGAGTTATGTGTCCTCAAGTGTTGGTTGGACGCTCAGATATTAGAATTATTAGAATTAGAATTATTATACTAGAGCATAGTACTGTCCTTTTAGCAATGAATACCTCGATGTTTCAAGGGTTCAGTCGGACGTCCTAGCCACACATGGACACGAAGAATATAATCCGACATCTCTGTGGTAGCGAACTTATTGAATGCAAAAAATATTCTTAAACCATCTGCCATCGTAGTTGTTATTCATAGTTATAGCCTTTATCTGCAGCAAAGGCCGATCGCCTTCTCAGTCAGGATCTTCTGGAAAATGTCTTAATTCTGGTATATCAATCAATCAATCAATCAATCAATCATCATTGATAATGATTGATTGATTGTATGAGCACAGGTATCGCGCAGGCATTTTAGAGATGCGGTTTAGTAGTGTTCGGCTTAGATGTGGAGCGTGAAACACTCATCCGGAGAAGCATGGAGGTTCTGGAGATTACGATTCGACGCTTGACCTACTGTACAATACTCATATCTACCTTCATTCGGGAAACTCTTCACTGGCTTCCTGTGCCCCAGCGCATTCAATTCAAAATTCTTACACTTATGCGCAACTCTCTGCTCGGGGTAGCTCCTTCATACCTTCAGGCCTTATGCACATCGGTTTCTACACTCCCTGGTCGCTCTGCTCTGCGCTCTGCCGCCAGAGGCCTTCTGGTTGTCCCTCGCATGCGTGGTGCAACTGCTCAATCCAGAAGTTTTGCTTATGTCGGCCCCTCTACTTGGAACCATCTTCCGCATGAATTGCGTCTTGAGCTCCTCAGCCTTTCTCTACCTCTGTTTCGGAAACGCCTGAAGACTACCTTATTTGTTAGAGCCCTGGGTCGGGAGCGCCTCTGAATCTCTGAATGGCGCTATACAAATGTTCAATTACAATTACAATTACAATACATCATATCCACTGATTAATGTTTGGCTGCCTACGTATGTTAATGCACCAATGTCGTCCAAGGTATCACCAGCAGCCCGTGGTGGTCTGGATTTTGGTCCTTTCCCTGTTGAACTCCAGTCTGAAGGTCTTGGTCACCCTGTGCCTAACTTCCACCTCCATTACTGCCCTTGTTCAGGTCTTATACAGTCTAAAATTTAGTAGCAACGGTCGGATCGGTTGCTGGTCGGGAACATACGCTCACTGAATTTCTAAATGCATGCGGCCTGAAGACAAGACGGCGGGAACTAATTGTTGAGACAGCAACGATCCAGAAAATATCAACTCAAAGATGATGATGATGATGATGATAATGATGATGATGATGATGATGATGATGATGATGATGATGATGATGATGATGATGATGATGATGATGATGATGATGATGCCAACAACGGCGACGACGATAATGATGATCATTGTGATCATTCTTAGCCGTGAGTTGTTGTCTTATCTTAAAGCTTCTCCGCTACAAAGCCCTGTCCTCGTGTCTAAGACTTTGATGTTAGTCTATTACCAGCCCAAGGGTCGATGATGGCAAATCATTGCATTTTAATATCAGCTCAAAATTGGCCACTAGGATTTGCAAATCTGATAAGATAATCGCTCCGCATCTGTTCAACATTCTCGTATCCATCTTTGCGCTGTTGGAGAACCTGAGCATTGCGTTAAGAATGTTAGGTTTATTCTAAACAAGTGTGGCGATAATGAAGCACGAAAGACGCAGCTCATAACGAGCGATTAAATTTTGTGATTGTATTGTATTTATTAATTTATATATGCGTCACTCACAGACAGTGTGTTACTTAGTCAGTGTTAAAATAACCGATGTCACGGCTCTAAGTCTGAATTAATTAATTCATTCATTCATTCATACAATAGTTTAATTTACTTTTGGTGCCATCTAGCAGTTGACTAAAATGCCTTCGTTCTTGGCCAATGTATGATTCATAGCTAAGGCGGCCGCATTAGGTTCAATGTATTTTGTTTAGAAATTTATGGATTTCGACACAAAAAGTGCAGAATATGCTAAAATTCAAGGCAAACGCCAAAATTCACGGTTTCCGTGATTTCCCTGAATTCGTGATTTTCGTCAATCCCTAGTGTTTACGTTGTACTTTGGATAGATATATGAAACTTGTCGACTGATAAGATAATCGCTCCGCATCTGTTCAACATTCTCGGATCCATCTTTGCGCTGTTGGAGAACCTGAGCATTGCGTTAAGAATGTTAGGATTATGCTAAACAAGTGTGGCGATAATGAAGCACGAAAGACGCAGCTCATAACGAGCGATTAAGTTTTGTGATTGTATTGTATTTATTAATTTATATCGCATCACTCACAGACAGTGTGTTACTTAGTCAGTGCTAAAATATCCGATGTCACGGCTCTAAGTCTGAATACAATAGTTTAATTTACTTTTGGTGCCATTCATTCATTTCAGATATTTATATAGCGCCCCTTCAAGATTTCTACTCAGAGGCGCTCCCGAATACAGCGCGGACACTGAATCGGAGTTTCACGCCGAAGCGCATGAGCAATTGCGAGTGAAGGACTTGCCCAGGGTCCCTAGGCGGCTTGAGGTGGATTCGAACCCGCAACCCTCCGGCTGCAAGGCACCAAATATACCCCCTTGAGGTGGATTCGAACCCGCAACCCTCCGGCTGCAAGGCACCGAACATACCTCTACACCACCGCGCCCCATCTAGCAGTTGACTAAAATGCCTTCGTTCTTGGCCAATGTATGATTCATAGCTAAGCATGCGCATTAGGTTCAATGTATTTTGTTTAGAAATTTATGGATTTCGACACAAAAAGTGCAGAATATGCTAAAATTCAAGGCAAACGCCAAAATTCACGGTTTCCGTGATTTCCCTGAATTCGTGATTTTCGTCTATCCCTAGTGTTTACGTTGTACTTTGGATAGATATATGAAGTCGACTGTGATAGGCGCTTTTGACGTTTAGATGGTTATGATTAATTTAACCGATGTCCCGCAGGTATTTAATTATCATCTCTAGTTTCATATAATATTGACAATCTTGGTGAATAGAAAAGATCATAAAGATTATAAATGCGGAGGCTTTACAAGAGACTATAAATTTTATGTGCTCGTGAGCGATAGCTGCATAAATTAATTCGTGATTTTTGTTGGACATAGAGCGATCTATAAATCTTCATTGATGTCTCGTTCAAGTGTAATGCGGCAAAAGATTATGACAAATACTTAATTAAATTGCTTAATGGTTGCTCATGACAGATTTCGTGCACACGGATGATAAATATCCGCCTCTGATTGGTGTCCACTGCGAGAGGCGCTATATAAATTGATTGATACAATACAATGCAATGTAAATTGAGACGATCTCCGCTAATCAGTTCATTCCTGATTGATCTGCCTGCGGCAAACTTGATCCGAGGGCAAAGCTTTGGCCCACAAAGTGATGTTGACCCATCTTCTCCTCCGTTATCAACTAGAAAAAGATCGATGACATCACCAACTCATGCAGCATAAAACAATAAGTACGTATGCTAACGAGAAGGCATCTATCAGCAATGCGACAATTACATGCAGAGATGACAGAATACATAACCGTTGATTGCCATTGCTTGAACTTGCTTCAAACCAAAATAACGTTGACATGTCCCAAAAGCAAATTTCAGCGCAGAGCCGAAAAGCGGTGGTGACTCTAGGCTTACCATAATGTGAAACATGTCTGTCTGGTGTTTGTCCTTAACGATGAACACCAGAACCCAGAGAGCAATGCTTTGAAACAAGAAGCTGTCTTCAGACTTAGAAGGTGAAATGTTTATACATGCACGAAATATAAAAAAAAAAACCTATTTTTGAACATTATGAGACTGAACCGCAGATAGTGTCCTGCATTATGCTGAGATCAAATGATGAGGTATATCCATTATTACCTGATTAGCCAAGAAGTCTAGTGTTTTACACCCACAACGCTCATTTTCGAATCGCTGATTTCTTTATCTGGATACATAGCTAACAGAAGCTTTGCGGATCTGGAAAAATCTTCCATATATGCTCTAGTGAATAAGCAAAATTGTCTAAATTAGCAGATTTATTTGAAAAATGCACTTTGCGAATTGAATTAATATACTTTAAAAAACCAGATCGCAATCGCAATCTCACTCGCAGATCCAAATTTATATAGCGCTACTCAAAGCTAAGTGCAGGGCGCCTGCTTATTCGCCAGCGCTGCGTCGCGTTAGAGGGGTTGTCCAGAGATGTCAAGGAAAGATCCGAGTACTGTTATTCAAGAGACGAACGACACAAGGCAAGGGAAGACGACACAGTTTGGAAGGCAGAAGGTTGGATGGGTTAAGACAGAAAGTACATGTTATGTTGTGTATATGACCTCCCGCTTGAGCTCCGCTCTTTACTTGTGAGCCAACCGGCAGGGTTCTACAAGTCCCTCAAGTCTTTTTCTTTAGTCGTGGCTGGGCCGGGAGCGCTTCTGAGTAGCTTCTTGAAGAGGCGCTATATAAATTCTCGGAATAAATGAATGAATGAATATTATGCCTCCGACCTCATATTTACCATTCCTAGTTCTTACAGTGATATCATAGTGTACATAAATAGCTTCCTAATGAAGATTCAAGTTGTTGATAGTGTGGTAACTTTACAGTGACAACAGTTTGGTTGATTACAACTTAAAAAATTTAACTAAGACATCACTATCTGAAATAGCATTTAAACTGAATTCGACTAAAAGCAACATTCCTAAGAGGGAAATACAGTCGGTGTTCTTCGATGAAGGTTTTCCCTCCGTAGGCTCGCCTTTATGTAGACCCCTTATACATGTAGGATACCTTCGAGCTGGGGCTTGGTAGTAAATTAGGTCTATAATGCTGATAACTAAACGAAGTCCTATGACAGGCTTTATATCAAAACGACATTTGTCTGTCGAAACTTGAAAGCACTGAGGGTATGTACTGTATATTATCGTCTTATCATTTATAATTGTAGGCCTATCTGAATATTGTTGCGCTCACTCAATTTGTCTTGCATTGAGTGGCAATGCAAGACAAATTGAGTGAGCGCAATAATATTCAGATAGGCCTACAATAAATGAGTGTCGAGTGAAAACATTTCAAGAGTCGTTGACGAGATGTCCGTTTACGTCATTCAATAAAACAAAAATAAACATCCATTACTCCTAAATACATAAAGGGCTTCAGTCATGTTTCTTCTTGGTTCTTTGACAACTATCATATATCTTTCACTCTCCTAAGTTCATTATCGACTTTAAATCAGTCACTCCAACTCTCCTTCAGAACCCTATATCTGTCACTCGACGATCAATTTCAACAACCGAGGTCTCTAGGTGGAGAACTCGTAAAATTTTCTGAATGAAATACGACTTCTTATCACTTTAGCTTGACAAATTTGACAAAAGACGCAGCCTGCCTCTCTCTCTCTCTCTCTCTCTCTCTCTCTCTCTCTCTCTCTCTCTCTCTCTCTCTCTCTCTCTCTCTCTAATATATATATATATATATATATATACACACAGGTGTTGAAACGATTGTGTTGAGCTATGCGAAACGCGAAACTGACGGTGAAGACCTAACGAAGCCAAAGCTACAGCATGATGTCGCTGTGTCATTTTCTGCTGCTGGTTTTTCTCTTCGGTAGAGCTGTTGTGCTGGTTAAGGCATCAAATAAAGCAATCAGTTGTGGAAATGATGCCAACTGCCAGGCATTAGCGAAATTGATGGAAGCAGTCAATGAAATAAACAATAAACTAGAGGAACCATCTTCATGTCCAGATGTGCATGTAAAGCTCGACAAACAAGCGAAGGATGTGGAAGAGTTGAAGGTGAAGTTGGAAAGACTTTCAGCAGATCTCTTGCAGCACGACGAACGTCTCAAGGCAAACGATGTATGTCCAGATGTGAATGAAAAATTCGATAACCTACTCATTAACCAAGTGAAGCATGTGGAAGAGTTGAAGGCAAAGTTGGATAGAAGTCTTACATCGACGGCCACCATCAACACGCAGTTGGAAAAACACTCGGCAGATCTCTTGCGCCATGACGAACGTCTCAAGGCACACGATGTATCGCAGAACAGCATCTATGAACTTGTGAAAAGTAAGAAAGCAATATTCTTTTTAATTTTGTTTGTTTGAAATTTAACCTCAAAGCGCAAGTGGAAGGGATAATTAAGACTGGTAGGCTATACGAAATATCACACAATGTCATAAAATATCTTAGTTAAAGTCATGTAGTAGGCTAAGCATGACTTCGTCTCAAGGCACACGTCGAATCGCAGATAAGTGCTGACTAACTTTTTGTAAGGTAAGTGGACTGTATCTTTGTTGAATTTCTGCGGCTAGATTTAAATTAGACCTAAGACAGCTGAGGTCTGTTTCTCGGTCCCTCACACAGGACGCGACTCGACATTTCGTTCAAAGTTTAATCCTGAGCCGAATCCATTACTGTATTGTCGCAGTATGATTCGGCTTCAGGCGGTCATCAACGCTGTTGTTCGTCTGGTATTGCGATATAAAAGGTTCCACCACATTTCAAACGCTATACAAGATGAGCTTCAGTGGCTCAGAATAGGCGAGCGCACAAACTCAAACTCTCCATAGGCTACTGGTGCACAAATGTATCAGCAACTGTGCATCATGTTATCTCGCAGACAGCATCAGGCCCCTATCGGACGATGCCAATAGGTTGCGGTTGCGATCATCAAAGTCCGCTGATGTTTTTGTGCCAGCTACTAAAACTAAAGCGGGTGATCGAGCCTTTCGGGTCGCTGGTTCACGTGCCTGGAACAGTCTTCCTGCACCTATTCAAGAAACCAAAGTCCCTCTCTTAACAAAAACAGTTTAAAAACAGTAGGAAGCGGGATCGCTTCCCGTACACTCCCAAGAGGTTCACTCAGCCTATCATTTGCGAGATGGCGCATTGGTAAAATGAGATGCAGGACGTAATGGGCGCCTTGCATGGACGTCGAATACAGTTAAATTTGACTCCTGTAATAACTTGTGATCATCCGTTCATATTGTATTGTAATTGCAATCAACCTGCGTAATTGTCAGTTTGAATTAGTAAAGAATATATTATTATTATTATTATTATTATTATTATTATTATTATTATTATTATTATTATTATTATTATTATTATTATTATTATTATTATTATTATTATTATAATTATTATTATTGTTATAATTATTATTATTATTATTATTATTATTATTATTATTATTATTATTATTATTATTATTATTATTATTATTATTATTATTATTATTATTATTATTAAGCAAGCAATTACTAACCAGTCAACCAACTTTTCATGTTGTATGAACATTATTTTCATTGTATTACATCACTGGGCCCTCCTTATGGAATGCCTTCCCTTCACACTGCGTGAGACTTTCCTTTCTGGATCATTGTCTTAATCTTTCTCTGTTCTTAAAACCTATTTCTTCTATCGGGGTTCTTGCACTGGGAGCGCTACTGAATGGCCACGACTGTGAGCTGCTCTATATAGATTACCAATTACATTACATTACATTATTTGCCTGCAGGTGAACCTTTGAGTTCTTAGAAAACTGTAACACCGCTTAGGTTAATTTAGACAGAGCTTTTGGACGTACTCTCCAGATACATGCATACATAAAAATATATGAAAAATTTCCGACCCTCTTCTACTAGCACATGCGGTTCGCGTCCATCCAATTGCAAGCGTTATCATCGGCAAGATGAAGACCCAGTAGTACCCCATTGAGAGGAGTTCACGGACAGACATTGACAATGTTTCCGTCCTCTAGTCTACAACTTAAGCATTAGTGACTGTATATGTAAAAGAAATTACTCAGATATAGGCTATGGATGCGACTGCTGATCTCATCTCAGCTACTTCTTGAGTCAGTTTCTCGCTTGCAGCTACAACATCCGCATCTAGATAAACAAACTCAAAACAAATGGATCTCTTCCAATTTCTCCAGCAGCAGCAATACGAGCGTAGAACATCAATAACAAACCTAGACCCGTAATAATAGAACAGCCACATCGATCGTGATGCATAAAATAATTATTAGTCTGCTGCTAGTTACTGCACTGACAGCGTGCGAATAACTGGTCAATAAATCTGTTCATTAATATTTAATATACCTGCAGCAGCAATGCATGTAAAATGAACAGTTTGACTATCAGCATCGAATGTTATACTGGTAATCTTTTAGGAGGTCTTTCAAACATCATTGAGACTCTCAAACTTATCATTTAAGTAGATTTACAGGGTCTTAGTTTATGCGCAACTTAAGAGCAAATTTATGATTAATTTATATGGCAATAAACATTTGCCAGTATCCTGGGTTCGACTCGTAATCGTGGAGTAGGCCCTATATAGGGCCTACATCATAATTGACTTAACTATCAAAATTACACTTTAATCAGTCTGCGTGTAGATTGGAGAGGCAAATTATATTAGGTAAGTAAGTAAGTATATCCTTTATTAAAACCAACTACTAACCGCACTTTGGTGGACAATCTAAATGTCTAGTCAAGCTTAAATCATCCTCCCTGGCAGCGCAGCATTAGTGCTCCATTAGGGATACCCCTTTGATACTGGGAAACCGATTGTCTTATGGTAGACATCTTTGCTGCATATAATAATTGATAATAAAACTGAAGTGATTATGTACTGCTAGATTTGTTTTTGTATAGAAATTGGTACTTGGTGTCAATAAAAGTGTTGAATTGTTGAATTGAATTGTATTGAATAAAGAATGTTTTACGTGACAAAATATCTGCAACGAGTAAAATTCTGTCATGCGCATGTGGATGCACTTAGCAGTCTACAGGCTCAACTGAGTGCAACAGGATATGAAGCACGTGCCGCCCTCAACTTGAAATTATTAAGAGCTCTACACTCAGCACTCGATAGATATTCAGAATTAGGATTATACAACTTTTATCTCTATCGTCCGCTCCTTAAAGTGTTCTCGGATGCTGTCAACGCCATAGATTCAGGCCAACTGGCGCTCCTGTCATTACTTGATATGTCAGCTGCATTCGACACAGTAGACCACGACATCTTGATACAGCGACTGTCGCGCTCGATTGGAATCAAGGACAGAGCGCTCAGTTGGCTAGAATCCTACATTAAAGGGCGCACACAATCCGTCCATTTGGCAGGGGAGGAGACGCCACCTAGGCTGGTCATCTGTGGTGTTCCACAGGGATCAGTGCTCGGTCCTCTTCTCTTTGTGCTATATACGGCCGATGTCGAGAGAATCATAGAAGTTCATGGCCTTCTCCACCACTGCTATGCGGACGATACACAGCTTTACTTCTTCTGCGAACCATCACAAACCGCTGAGCTGAAAGAGAGAGTACTGCTGTGCATCGAGCGCATATCAGAGTGGATGACATCCAACCGGCTCAAACTCAATCCAGCAAAAACTGAGTTTTTATGGTGCACCACCCTCAGGCGTTGCCATCTACTTGACGGCAGCACCTTCGCCCTTGGTGATGCAGAAGTTCACGCAGCCGACACCATCCGCAACCTTGGAGTCCACTTTGACAGCTGTATGACAATAACGGCCCATGTGAGTCAACTCGTTCGAGGTTGCTTCTACCAACTGCGTCGAATTAAAACCATCCGCAGATTCATTCCAACCTCAACCGCCGTCATCTTTGTCAACAGCTCCATTGTCTCCAGGGTTGACTACTGCAACAGCATACTGGCGGGTCTGCCAACTTGTCAGCTAGAGCGGATAGAGTCGGTGCTCAACTCTGCTGCACGTCTTATATATGGCCGAACACCATCTGATCATGTCACCGATTTACTGCGCGATAACTTGCACTGGCTGCGTGTCCCTCAGCGGATTACGTACAAGCTTTGTTTAATAACCTACAAACCAAGGAATAACATGATGCCAGACTACATCTCAGACTTCTGCATTAAGGTAGCAGACAACCGGCTACGATCATCCTCACAAAATCTTTTACAAGTACCACGATCTTCTACGAGGTTTGGTGACTGTTCCTTCTCTGTTTCAGGTCCAACTGCATGGAACAGTCTTCCCAACCATATGAAGAACGCGCCATCTCTGGAGACATTTAAAGCCCAGCTCAAGACTTATCTTTTAAAACAATCATATGACTTCGGCCTCCGCTGAGCTACGGCGCTATACAATTCGTCTTATTATTATTATCGTAAAAGTTTACAACAGCCGTAGGTCTATATAAAACAGATGTTGAGCAGAATATTCTATTAAGCTATTCGGAAGTGACTGTTTTTACTAGGGCGAAACTAGAGCGTGATGTCGCACTTGCTTTGTTACATGCTGCTGCTGGTTTTTCTAACCAGTAGAGCTCTTGTGCTGGTGAAGCATCAGACAACGCGGTGCGTTGCCGATATGATAAAATTTATATGAAAACATAAATGCCTGCACACGTGACGGCCAAGATGGCCGCATGTTTTTATCTGCTTGTTAATTTTGTCCATTTGGGCGGTCGAACTCGCTTCTTGCTGGACTAGTTTTGTCATTCGATTTTCAAAATTGCCTAATATGGGGCCGTCCATAAAGTACGTCACGCTCCAGGGGGGACGGGGGTTTAAGAAAGTGTGACAGTTTGTGACAGGGGAGGGGTCAGGCCATGTGTGACGTCACACATTTATTTTTGTTTAAATTTTATTTATAATTTATTTTTTAATTTTTTAGTAGAATTTCATAGCTTTAAAAATAATTTTCAAAAATTTTCTGAAACATTTTAATTAGTTTTATGTCAAAATAGCATGAAATGCATATCTCCTGAATGTGTTGTTCACGATTCCTCTCGCTAGGAGCGCTAGTAATAATGCTGTTGCGAAGCCTTGTTTATGTATAGCCTTGCTTTCGGCTTTCGGAAGTATTAGTGTGACGTACTTTAGGGGGTCCGAGTTTTGTGACAGTTTGTGACAGGGGAGAGGGGAGGGGTAAAAATGGTCAAAAATAGCGTGACGTACTTTATGGACGGCCCCTATGCGTCCGTGGAGAGACCTCTCTTTCGTCGCTGTTTCTGGTGTGTTTGGACGATTTTCGGATCCTTACAATCGAAGCCGTTAGCTCGTGATCGACAGAATGGTTTCGCCCGCCGGGGGTGTCAGGTTGTTACCTGTACAACAAAGCCTTCGGTTATGGCGCCCACCGTTCTACGTCGGTGACACTATTCGACCATTTGTTGGCTACTACGAATGTCGTCTTCTGCAGATCTAGATCCAGTGCCAGAGGGATGCCCGGACGTAACGTCTTCTATCATCTACGAGGAACTGCCGTGGTGTCGAGGTGCGAGTGTTATGACCTGTCGTCATTCCTCCTCTTCGACGCTACCGCGACCAGGAACTTCAAGTAACGTGTCAACCATCAGCTCTGGACGAGAATCCGTTGACTGGGCTCTTCGTGTTTGCGGAACCTTGTCATTGGTGACTCTTCTAGCCATCTTTTATTCGAGTAATGTACGTTTTCGACTGACTGTCTGGTCATATTGACTCTAACATCATTTAGATTAGCGCAGGGAGCGCCTCTGAGTAGGAATCTTGAAGGGGCGCTATATAAATTTTTGGAATGAATGAATGAATGATAACTGCCGCCAGTCAATGGCAAAACTGATGACGGGTTTCAATTAAATGAAAACTGAATTAGGCGAACTAGCTACAATTGTGCATGATATAAATGATGAACAGGCGAAAGATCTGGAAATGTCGAAGGGGACTTTGAATAGAAGTCTTGCTCTTAACCCTTTCCAGCCCGATTTTGTTTCGGGTGTACCGAGTCATACCCATGTAAGATAAGTAATAACCACCACAAAAATAAATTTATTGCAATTTATTGCACAAAAATGGACATGGGTCCATTTGGACCCAACGGGAGTTCCCAGTTCAGTCCACAGCCTTTTCTGTTCAGTCTACAGTCCCAAAACTGCTTGGGTCCAATTGGACCCATGGGCTGGAAAGGGTTAATTTCCTAGACACCATCGTTATTAGAAAATATAATCAACCTCACTTTCATCTATCACTAATAATTCATACATGTTTTTATTGGTAGGCATTCACGATCTTCAACCTAAACCAAGGGACTGCTCCGATATCCGAAACAGAGGAAACAGTGTCAGCGGTGTATATCGAGTGGATCTTGGGAGTGGTGGGCCTAATAGGAGAATCGAAGTGGATGTCTATTGCGACCTTAGGACCGTGGGACAAAGTTGGCTGGTAAGAATGAATTAAGGAAAATATCGAATCATATGCTTTTTCATAGACTGCATTCTATGCTAGTCCACATTGTAGATTTCTTTGATTCACACAAGAAGGTCGATAAGCAATTTCACCTATTTTACTTTTGCCAAATTTTCACGTACAATAAAGATAATAGATTTTGCAAATTTCTAGCTTTGCAATGGATTTGATTCTGATATATAATCAGTATTAGTGTAAAAGAAAACAGTGGTCAGTATCAAAGGTCAGCTCCTAATAAAGGCGTAACATTGCCATCACAAGGTTGTGGTGACCAATCCCCATTTCCAATTCTCCATTTTATACAAGACTTTATATGATACTGTCCACTGTAATAAGATAGATGACATCACCAATTTATGCAAGAGAATAATAGAAAGTAAGCTAATGTAAAGCTATCTATCAGCATTGCGGTAGTTACGTATAGAGCCTATGCATAAAATTCATCGCCGTTATTATTGTCGCTTGAACTTGTTTCAAACCAAAATAAAGTCGTCAAGTCGCAAAAATTGCTCCAAAACAGCGCCAAATGTGACAATCACTGTCAGCGCCATCTTTAAAATGTAAGAGTGAGATCATTATTGTGTGTTTTTCATGTCAAGGTTTTTCAGCGACATAAAGATGGAAGAAGCGTCAATTTCGATAGAAACTGGATTGACTATGCAAATGGATTTGGAGATCTAACTGGGGATTTTTGGCTAGGTAGGCCTACAGCAGTCTACTATTTAGGACAAATGAGGAATTCTGAATGCGTTTTTATTATTTAAACTTAAAATAATTTGTAGCCCTGGTTGAGTACTGAGTTTACGAAGAAGGAAGTCCCTCTCAGAAAGTTAAATGAGATATACAAATACGAAGTCTCAACAATAACATTTGCACAAAACGTGTTTGGATTATTTTGGCATTTCATATCTACACTGTCCCGATGAAAAGTAGTCCTCAAGGAAAAGTGTCATAACTCGGTCAAACTTTTAGGATTTGCCTGAAATTTTAAAACAACAACAGAAGCCATATTACCACCAAATAGTAACGCCGTTTGGAAATGCTGGTGATTTTGTCAAGTTTATGAACGTTTGATATGCAGTACTGAATAGAGCAAATTTCCAGCATACAAGAGCCCGATAGCGCATTGGATAACATACTGGCGTAGAGAGCGAGAGGGGTACCGAGTTCGAGACCCGTACTAGTGTGGATATGCTTTGTAGGCTGTTATTAGCGCCGTGTATTGCAGGCTGTCTTCTGTTAGTAGTTAAGATTGTTTCAATTACATAACATATAAATGTACAGCGCAGTGCGTTTGTCATGTGCATGATTAAAGAAAAGATAATATTATTATATTATATTTATTATAAGGAATAGAGTTCAGCTACAGCTGGTGTTCAAAATGTATTGTATTGTATTTGTATTTGAACACTTGTTATAGCGCCCCTTCCAGATTCCTATTCAGAGGCGCTCCCGACTACTGCGCGAACTCTGAATAGGAGTTTCACGCCGAAGCGCATGAGCAATTGCGAGTGAAGGACTTGCCCAGGGTCCCTACGCGGCGGCTTTAAGGTGGATTCGAACCCGCAACCCTCCAGCTGCAAGGCACCGAACATACCCCTACACCACCGCGCCCCAGTTGTATTGTGTTGTATTGTATTGTATTGTACTCCACGTTTATATTGCGACCGAGCCACCCGCAGTAAAGATCCGAGAAATTAATCTCTGATAAACCGACCGACCGGGAATCGAACCCGGGCCGCCGGTGTGGTGAGCGGGCTACCAACCCACTCGGCCACTCAGGTCCTCCTTGCTCCCGGACACACGACCGTAGACTCTCGAACCCCTTTGGCTTAGAATCGAACTCTCAATCAGAGCAATGCACGTCGGGGCTTTATATCATCCCCTCGGCCTATATGCAACACTAGCGTTCTGATGATCTTGAACGAACAGTGGAGGGTCTGAAGATGGACACCGAGCATTAATAGTTCTAACGGGCCATTTCAATCCGTAAGATAAGCGAGAGGTTGTTGAGCGCACAGGCCTTATCCACTTGATCCATCAACCAACAAGGGGAGATGGCACGCTGGACAGAATGCTTGTGTCTGAGGAGAGTTACGATCAAATGAAATACTGACGTCAGCCGTAAAGAACAACCATGTGGCCATCCTGGCGCTAAGAGGGAAAGTGGTGGATGCCTTGAACAGGCAGACCGTACGTGTCAGGTTTCGAAGGAGAACCCGCAGCAGCAGGCTACTCTTCTCCGAGTCATCCCGGATGTCGCCTTCATTGCAGGCATCGACTGCGGTGATCTGCTCGAGGCGTGGAAGGTAGCGGGGGAGCTGCTGAACTGGATATTGGCAATACGCACGATAACCATGACTTCTTCCTCACCACGACCGTGTTCAGCGAACGGGGTTCCTGCCTGAGGCGGCCCCAGTGCGGAGGTGAGGGCAGCCAAAGCTGACGAGTGCCTCTTCCGTGCGGTTAGGCAAAACGATGCCCATGTTCTGCGCAGTCTGTTTCAACCTTTGGCCCGAAGCTGCTATAGCCTTCGGCAACGACCGCACGACTTTACGCTGATAACAGAGGACGATCGTAATTTTAGTCCTCGACTATTTTTCCGACGAGTATATTAATAGTAACTAAATAGTAAACATTTCTCTATGTCAAATTGCGCAGACTAACAGCCAACCGCATGACAATTATTATTTTAGGTAATGAGAAACTGTCTTTATTGACGACGAGAAAGAAGTACAAGTTACGCATCGAGCTGGAGGATTTCTTGGGAGAGAAGAGGTGGGCGGAGTACTCGACGTTTTCCGTCAAACCTTCGACGGATAAATACCGATTAACTGTTGCAGGATATTCTGGAAATGCAGGTATGACCATTATCTCGTTGAACACCTCCACTTCTGTTTGAATTAGTCTCCTTGTGTATCTGTCAGTATTTGTGTATGTCTTTCCGTTTGTCTGTCTATAGTCATTACTCTGTATCTCTGTCTGTTTCTTGTTTTAATAGCTTACTTCTGTCTTCATCTCCTCAGAGATGCCTTTGCCGTTAGAAGTCTTATTCGATCAGTTACTGTAGCCTACATAGAAAACTTTAATGTAGGTCTTTGTATGAGATAATTTTTCACTTCCGTTATGTTTGTGTTAGGGAATAGTTGTAAAATATAAATTCAAAATACAACTTTAATGTAATTTGTCCTCGTCTAGAAGGAAATTATTTTCTTAAAGTAGAAAGGAAATACAACTGAAACGATAAATCTTTCCAGATCAGTGAAGATCAATATGATATTGATGGTTCTTAATTAAGTAAATTAGTTAGTGTACCTTTCATATGGCCAACTGCCAATCCCATACTTACACAGTACTGGCTTGATAATGTTTAGTCTATGCCTACAATATCAAGACTTCAAAAATAGTGCCTTGTAGTCAAAACTAAAAAACGTTTATTTGCATACATTATTACATACACACAAATAATAATTATGTGTATAATTATGCGCACATACGTGCATACTACCTAAATAAATTATAGGCTACTAGTGACTCATATTAGTGTGATATCGGATCATAAAAGGAGGTGCAATCCCATCTGCATTTGATCAAATATGGAATATTCTATCCACGACATATTCACACGAATAAGCCTGTGACAGTTCAGATTATAGCAAAAACCAATAATAATAAGAGAGTATACGATTTAAATTCTTATATTTCTGTTTTATCTTGTGCTCAGGGGACAGCTTAGCCTTCCACAATAACATGCTGTTCAGCACAAAGGATGCGGACAACGATCTGTATAATAGTGGGCACTGCGCTCAAATGTTTCCAGGAGGTTGGTGGTTTAACCTGTGCCTCCATTCCAATCTAAATGGCCTCTATCATGGAGTTTCCCACCATACGCAAGCAGGTAAAGGAATATACTGGTACCACTGGAAAGGAAACTACAATTCGGTGAAAGCCGGAGAAATGAAAATTACCGCCGTGTAATAGAAAATGTTGCTCTTAGCGATTTATTGTAGAGGTAGATTTGATGCACCATAATAGCATAGGCTAGCTTCGTATAAATTTCTCTCAATGGTAATTCGATTTCGTTTTTTTTCAAGCAGCTTGCATAAGCGCACATGCAGTGCACTTCTTCTATTGATTATAATTATTATCTAAAATAAATAAGCTAAGCTGTGAATTCATGATTTCTGACTAGAAAATTTCTGATTTGGCCTAAAGGATGGCAATTCTAATAGTTTACGCGTATGATTCTACAAGAACCTAGTTAAGTTGCACAGTTAGATTTTACTCTGACAACATCCGTTAATGTGTGACAATTGGAAAACTTTGTAAGTCTTAAATTGAGTGGAGTAATTATTTTGTAAATCTAAATAGAGACTACTCTGATTATTTTCGTGAAACCACTTGCGTGAAATCGATTTGAATTCATGATTTTTCTGTCATATAAATTTTGATTTAGCCCGAAGGTCGGCAATAATATTGTAGCGTGTATGATTCTAAAAATAAAGCTTGTTAAGTTGCAAAATTTGTGTTTTGTTGAAAAAATCGGTTATTGAATGAACGACTGGAGTAATTATTTTATAATTGTAGGCCTAATTAGTAACTTCTATCGCGCCGGTGTTTAATTCGAAAAGCATCAATGGATGGCACACCAAAACCAACTCGTATTCAAATGTATATCCCGAAAGTCTGTTCGCTAAGGCAGAGAGACAACTTATGATGGACAAGCAATTTGATAAACTGTAAGTTTTAAGGTGTGAACAAAAATACATTGATAGACAGATGCAGGAAGAGCGATCTAACATCTAGGTCCAACAACCAAAACAGTTCGTTCACAATTATTCGTTCGTTCGTGGGGCGCGGTGGTGTAGGGGTATGTTCGTTGCCTTGCAGCCGGAGGGTTGCGGGTTCGAATCCACCTCAAGCCGCCGCGTATACGGACCCTGGGCAAGTCCTTCGCTCGCAATAATTGCTCATGCGCTTTGGCGTGAACCTCCGATTCAGTGTCCGCGCTGTTGTCGGGAGCGCCTCTGAGTATAAATCTTGAAGAGGCGCTATAACAAGTGCTCATACATACATACATACATACATACATACATACATACATACATACATACATACATACATACATACATACATACATACATACATACATACATACATACATACAAAGAATAGTCCTGGTGTTAGGTGTGACCAGAGAAAAATGGTCATATAGCCTATTTGAATCGTGATGAATTCTGAAGAATTAGAATTGAATAAAAGTATTTTGGATTCAATGTGTTCAATGTATTACAAAATATTGGTACAATTTCAAGCAAATCCTTTGCCGAACAGGAATACCATGCAAATATATAAGTACAACGGTTTTTAAGTTTATATTTAAGCGTATTAGCTGTGGCTCTAGCGAAAAAGATACGAATTCTGGAGTTTCAGCATGCATGTTTGACACTAAGGAGAAGTAAGTTACAGTAATGAAAGCGACTTGAGACCAATGCGTTTCCCAGGTATATAATTGAAGGCATTGGAAGATAACGCCTAATTTTTTGCATTTAACTAATATACATATGAATACTTATAAACACCATTTACATAGTGTGTGAGAGACATAGCAAAATCAGAGTGTTTCTTACAGCATCACCCAATTCAACCCAGTGTACAACTTAAACACAAATGACTGTCAAAGTAAAAGAAATTATTTAAACATATACATGTAGATACGACAATTCATCTGATCTCAGCTATTTCTTGGGAGATTCAGTTGGGATTCAAAGTTAGTCATCAATTCTGCTATAGTTGTGAGCACACCCGTATCTAGATAAATAAACTCTATTATAGACAGATCTCCCTCAATCTCTCCAGCAGCAATATCAACGTAAGACATCAAGCCCAAACCCGAAATAATAGAAGCCACATCGATCGTCGTCTATGCCTGCGATGCATAGAATCATAAGTCGTCTGCTAGTTACTGCAATGCAAGCGTGCGAATAACTGGTCTAAATCTGTTCTTTAATATCTAATACTCCTACAGACCTACACCGAGCAATGCATGCAAAATGAACAATTAGGCTATCAGCTTCGAATGTTATACACGTAATCTTACAAACAATATTGAGACTCTAAAACAATAATTTAAGTCGTTTTTACAGAATTGAAATATATGTGCTACTTCAGAGCAAACTTACCTTAGATTTACAATAAATTTATATTGCAATAATATTATTATTATTAGGGCTCGTATTGACTTTAACCATTTAATCGATTATTCTCCTAAATTTATATTCGTTTAATCGATTAAATTCGATTAATTTAATATCTGTTACGTAAACGTCAGTTATTGAGTCAGTTATTACTTTCTTTCTACAAAGAACTTCAATCATTCCACGTGCTGTCGACCGTCCTAAAATTGTTTTCCTCATATTATTGTCCATTAGAGTCAAGACCCTGTCATGAGACCGTTGGCGAAGGGCATAGGTAGTTGATTTCCTTTCTTGGGAGCAACTGATGTAAAACATTCCCCAGGTTTTTTAGAACAGATGTGAAGAGACCATTATCAGTCTTGCGACAGAGTCGGTCAAAGGTTGGGCTGTCAACGGGGAGGTATCCCCCGCTGGATCATCCTACGAGAACCACGCGAGTCACCTATGCAATGTATAGCTTATACCTTATACAGGCCCTACTTTAAGTCAGCAACCTCCGACTATGGGTTGGCAGTCCAACATTCTTATAACTACACTACCCCTGCGGAGGCATCGTAAAAGCTGCATATCACTTGTCAACAGGCAATTAATTAAGTCAAATACCAAAGATTATTTTTCCAGACTACAAGGTAGCTGCAACCTATTGGTTGGAACTTGGAAGTTAAGCATGCCAGTCGCTACACAACTCTCTGTGGCGCCTTTGTAAAAGCTGCATAACATTTGTCAACAGGCTCTAAATTATCAAATGCGACATATTGCTGTAGAAATTGTAAAGACTGTGAACCATTGTATTGTATATTAATTGCGTTCAGTAGTCAATATGTCTTGCATATACCTCTCAACTGCTCACTCTACATGTACATAGTAATAATTATAATATGGAAGAATTTGCTCCATATAGCATATAGATCTCATAGATTCCCTGGGTGATTGGTTTGATAGCTTGTAAGGCATACATAATTCACGACGTTTAAATACAGATGGTAGCCTACAGTGCATCTGTCTCCTAAATTATAATAGGTCCTATAACGATGTCGATAGACACTTTATTTTACAATCCATCATAGCTCAAACGTGACCTACTATTGATGTATTTACGACGATTAAATATAGCGTTGTTGATAGCAAGCTACTTCTAGAACGCTCAACCAGTAGCGGCAGCCATCAACAGGCGCCCAGCCCTCATGTAGGACAATGAGCAGCCCGGAGGCGCCAGCCGTCAGGTTGTGTGTTTGTATTGTATTGTATTGTACTCCACGTTTATATTGCGACCGAGCCACCCGCAGTAAAGGTCCGAGAAATTAATCTCTGATAAACCGACCGACCGGGAATCGAACCCGGGTCGCCGGCGTGACGAGCAGGCACCAACCCACTCGGCCACTGCGTAAGCTGCTGAATGGCTATTAATGAGATATTTACCGTGACAAAGCTTACAGGGAAGACCGTGACACTTTTTGACCTTAATACTTTATTTTACAATCCATCATAGCTCAAACGTGACCTACTATTGATGTGCCAAGCACACTTGTGGATGTTGTAAATCAAGAATCAGAACCTAACAATAGCCTGACTAGTAGAGCTTTAGAAGACTTTCTCGAGCGATGTATCGTGTATCTGGCTGTTAATCTAATCTAATCTAATCTAATCTAATCTAATCTAATCTAATCTAATCTAAACCTTTGTAAAGCTCTTCTCACAGCAGAGCTATTCAGAGCGCTTGCTATTAATAATATTGCGTGAGCTGCTGAATGGGTATTTATGAGATATTTACCGTGACAAAGCTTACAGGGAAGACCGTGACACTTTTTGACCTTAATACCTATAGTACAATCGACTGTATGTTGGCAAGCAACAAGTCTTCCGAGTTAAAATATTTCCAAAAGTTGCTGACTACGTCATTGAAATGAAAGAAAATATGCATCAAAGACCTCAAATATTTAAAGTGTTTTCGTAATATTTCTTTTTCGTTCTTTGATTGCATCCCTACATCTGTCACACCCACGCACCTAACAACCCTCCACGTCACAAGCACCTTCAACGTCAATATACGAAGGGCTCTTTAATGAGCACTCGAAAATATCCTAACTTATATACAACGCCTTTTCTTTCTATAGTATCCTAAATATTACAACAGGCGTGACCAATTTATATAATATATAATATCTAATATAAAATAATATAATACAATACGCTTTACAACTGTTTAAGAGATGGTTTAGCGGTCGCCAATTCCACGCAGTTGGAAAGGCATTCAGCGGATCTCTTGCTCCACAACGTACGTCTCAATGCACACAGAGCATTTTCGATGTATTTAGTTATCATTATTCAACTTGCATTTAATAATAAATAATCGAATCGCCAGGAGGAGCAGGAAATGTGGATCAAGTTCTGTAAATGCGTAGGCGTTGCTTGAACTCACTCACACACGACTTCAGACTATCGAGTGTCCCCAGTTGAGCACTCGAAAATGATATATGCCGCACCCTTTCTTTGTAGAGTCGTAAATTTTACAACAAGTAGAATAATTATTTCAAAATTTATTACTACATAAAGTGAGCTGTTGAGTGACAATGGAAGACACTAAGTGAACACAAATTGAGATACAGTAACGGACAAGAGGATATAAAACGTTCGCATTCGGTCTTCGAGTTTAGACATCACAGTATCGTATTAGATTTAGAGCCTGCTGTCACATGATATACAGCATTGACATTGCCTTAACATGAAGTTATCTAGTTGCCCGCATGCAAGACTGCCAACCCAGAAGTCGGACGTTGAAAAGTCGGTCAGGGTTGATAGGCGCTACGAAACTTCTGCTCTACTTGCGCCCCATACCTGACTCAGAGGAGGTCTGTACTGCATGACCGTACATTGTCGGTGGGAAGATATGCCGAGGTTTAGAAGAATGAAGTCGCTCACACTTTATGCCTACTGAAATCTAAACTCTGGAGTTTCAGCATATTTGACACTATATACCATGCAGAAGCGAGTTACAGTAATGAAAGCGACTTCAGACTAATGCTTTTCCCAGGTATACCAATTAAAACATTAGGAGATATCGCCTAATTTTTATTTAGGTAACGTACATAATATATGAAAACTTACAAATACCATTTACATAGTTAGTGAAAGACTTAGCAAAATCAAAAAGTTTCTTACAGCATCAACCAATTCAACAAATGGGCGGTCCTAATTTCTTACATTGCTGTGAGTGCCCAGTAGCAGAAATTCAGTCTACGATAGGTTAAGAAGGAGTTTATTGTTCGCCATTCAAGCTCGAAACTCCTTAAAAGAACATACAAAAGCTGCACAGACGATTCACAAGACAATCTGTAAATAGAAAAATGTAGAAATGTAGATTTTTTATCATCAGCTTTGAAATGACAACACCAGGGCCTGTGGTGTAATAAAGATCAGGAGTGGGCCGTCTGTTCTTTAATACACAGCTAAAGTGTAGAATATTTATCATGCTCTATCTGCAGGACGTTCAAAGCCTCATAATCTGCCAGAATAATGAACTTCTATTGTTATCCTAGTCGGTCCTCCAACAAGAGACCCAAGGTGTTTGAAGAAGCCAGTTGTGATACATTGACATGAGAGGTGGAGTCATAGGACACAAGGTCTTATGGAGCTGTCTGTGTGTCTGTCTCTATGTCTGTCTCTGTCTCTGTCTGTTTGTCTGTCTCTGTCTCTCTGTCTCTGTCTCTCTGTCTCTGTCTTATTCTCTGTCTCTCTCTGTCTCTCTCTGTATCTCTCTCTTTGTCTCTGTCTCTTTGCCTCTCACTCTCTGTCTGTCTGTGTGTCTGTCTGTGTCTCTGTCTCTGTCGCTCTCTGTCTCTCAATCTCTCTCTGTCTCTCTCTGTCAGTCTCTCTGTCTCTCTGTCTCTCTGTCTCCCTCTCTAGCTAGATGACGTCTTTGGCTTGTTGGAGAAGTCCCGAAATGCCTTGCGAATGCTCTATTTAGAAGACCTTGTGTCCTATGACGTCCTGAGAAATCAGAAATGGCGGCGTTTTGCAACGGTAATCACCACTTAGAAATTTAAAATGTCCATATATCGGTGTTTAAAGTAAATTGCGAGCTGAAAATAGTCGCGTTTACCTACACATTCTTAGAAGAAGGTTTTGCAAAAAATTCATAGCGCTAGAGCGTGCCGTTCTGGAGCCTTAAGTGGGAAAACAGAAGGACTAACTTTCAGACTTTAATAATTATAGATTATTTCAATAAGCATTTTCCAGTACCTTAGGTTCAACTCGTAATCGTAGCTAGAGTAGGCCCTATAACGACTATAATTTACTAAGACTATCTAAATGACACTTCAACTAGTCTACCAGTCTATTGGAGAGGCGATTTAATTGTTGGACACGGCAGCCGATTGTAGGACACGATAGCCGATTGGTTAGAACGATCTAATTTAAACACAGAGTAAACGAGTTCGAGAAAATTCCCTGAGGCGAGTGCGGCTTAGAGACCTTGGGCAAGTCATTCACTAATAATTAATTTTTGAACGCCATCCACTAATATTTAGTCATAAGGCAGTGTCGCTTAATAGATTTTTAATGATAATAACAATGATAGGCCTAATAATACAATTGCAATTACCATAATTCTAGTAATCCTCATAATAGTAGTAGTAGCAATAATAGTAATAATAATAATAATAATAATAATAATAATAATAATAATAATAATAATAATAATAATAATAATAATAAATAAATAATAAATAATAATACACAAACGGCATTTATGACGTTAATTTCAGACGACAGGTTGTCTATTGATGTATTGATGTTGATTGATTGAGAGAATAAATATTGTTGAATTATAATAATAATAATAATAATAATAATAATAATAATAATAATAATAATAATAATAATAATAATAATAATAATAATAATAATAATAATGATAATAATAATAACAGCAATAATTGTCAACCGAGCTTGACCACTATCACACTAGTGATTACCATTGCGGTATCAGATAGGATGACGAATAGAGGTTTGGCCTATCGTGCCGCCTCGGTCCGGGCCGACACGCCGAACACGCGGTCCTGAATTACCTAATCTGCTGGCTGCCTCATTCAAGCGGGCACCCCGGCGGTTAAAGAAACCTCGGGTTTGTCAAGGTCGGATGGTAAAAGACCAGACGGCCTAACACTGATTCCGTGGCGCTCGAGTCGTTGCTTGACCTGGGACGTCACAGTTGTTGACACAGTGTCACTCTCACTTGTCCACAACCTCCAACCAGACGGAAGGAGCTGCTGAACTGGCTGAAGCCAGGGAAAATGCTAAATACACACAGCTGATGCAATCCTACCACTGTGTCCCATTGGCTTTTGAAACCATGGGACCCATTAACGCCAAGGGACTGGCCTTTCTCGGCGACCTGGGTCGTCTCCTGAGCCAAATTTCGGGCGACCCAAGAGAAACCAGTTACTTATTCCAGCGCCTGCCGGTTGTGATCCAACGTTTCAACGCCTTTGCGTTCCACAGCACTTTTGTTCTTCCAGATCTTGACAAGGATGGAAACTCCAGAGTTAACATTGATTATTAATATCTGACACCTGAGGGATTATAGATACCTCGGGTAAAAAAATAATAATAATAGAATTAAACCATAATAGGTAAATTATATGCAATCAAATGTTGTTTTCGATCGGCTAATTGCAGTAGAAATTTTGAGGTGATAGTAGCACTACTCCATATAGGTTAAGGCTGAATTGTACAATGTATATGTACGGTATCACTCCGAGCTGAAGAATATATTCTGTACTCATCGATGTGGATTGTTGTACGGTGGACCAAGTTAGGCACTTCTTCAGGCAATGCTGTAAGTATTATACGCAAACTTCGATGTCAAGGGTTGGCAATCACAATTCGACCCCCTGCGGAGGCATCGTAAAAGCTGCATATCATCTGTCAACAGCAAGTAGGCCTACCATAGATTGTGGTCGAAACCTTGAAGACTGTGAGCATTTTTATATCCTCTTACTATTTATTGTATATTATGTTGCATTCATCACTCAAGGGCACTTTTATCGTGATGTATTTGGCAGAATTTACTACACTTAGAGATATCGGCCTCATAGATTCGTTGGATGATTGGCTTGATAGCTAATGAGGCATAAGTAATTCACCGCATTGATCTAGAGAAAGTATAAGCGCTTCTGTCTTCTAAATTATAATTCTAGGACCTAATAGGCTAATGTTCACAGAAAGGCTACTTTATTTTATAATAAAGCTCATCATAGCTCAAACAGGCTCTAAATAATAAGATATATTGCTGTCGAAACTTTAAAGTCTGCTAGCATATTTATACCCTCTAACAATTTATTTGTATATATATATTGTATTCAGTCAATATATCTTGCACTATCACTCAACTGCTCACTTTTATCTTGATGTACTGTATTTGGGTCAATTTACTTCATTTAGAAATATGGGCCTCATAGATTCCCTGAATGATTGGCTTGATATAGCTACTTCACCGCATTGATCTAGAGAAAGTATAAGGGCATCTGTCTTCTAAAATCCAAATTATACTGATGTTGATAGATAGGCCTACTTTATTTTATAATTAATCCATCTTAGCTCAAACGAGACCTACTATTTATGATCCACGAATAGGCCTACATGTGGATGTTTAGTACTCCGTTTTTGCAAAGCAGGAATCACAGCCTAACAATAGCCCGACGAGTAGAGCTGTAAAAGACTTTTCTCGAGCGATGTATCTCGCTGTAAATAATATTGTGTAAGATGCTGAATGGAGATAAATAGCATTAACTGAAACAAAGTATAAACTTACAGCGAAGACCCTGAAAGGATTGATCGATCGAGGTTCAATTATAGACGCCTTTACCTTGAATAACTAGTAGGCCTACAATCGAATGTGTGTATTCAAGCGACCAGTCTTTCGAGTTAAAACATTTCCAATAGCTGCTGACTGTATATCAGTCTACGTCATTCTAAGAAAGTTAGACATCTGACATCCAAGACTGCTAAATATTTAGGCCTAAAGCGCTTTTGTAATTTCTCTTTTAACAATCCTATATAGCTCAAACGTGACCTACTATTGATGTATTTACGACGATTAAATATAGCGTTGTTGATAGCAAGCTACTTCTAGAACGCTCAACCAGTAGCGGCAGCCATCAACAGGCGCCCAGCCCTCATGTAGGACAATGAGCAGCCCGGAGGCGCCAGCCGTCAGGTTGTGTGTTTGTATTGTATTGTATTGTACTCCACGTTTATATTGCGACCGAGCCACCCGCAGTAAAGGTCCGAGAAATTAATCTCTGATAAACCGACCGACCGGGAATCGAACCCGGGTCGCCGGCGTGACGAGCAGGCACCAACCCACTCGGCCACTGCGTAAGCTGCTGAATGGCTATTAATGAGATATTTACCGTGACAAAGCTTACAGGGAAGACCGTGACACTTTTTGACCTTAATACTTTATTTTACAATCCATCATAGCTCAAACGTGACCTACTATTGATGTGCCAAGCACACTTGTGGATGTTGTAAATCAAGAATCAGAACCTAACAATAGCCTGACTAGTAGAGCTTTAGAAGACTTTCTCGAGCGATGTATCGTGTATCTGGCTGTTAATCTAATCTAATCTAATCTAATCTAATCTAATCTAATCTAATCTAATCTAAACCTTTGTAAAGCTCTTCTCACAGCAGAGCTATTCAGAGCGCTTGCTATTAATAATATTGCGTGAGCTGCTGAATGGGTATTTATGAGATATTTACCGTGACAAAGCTTACAGGGAAGACCGTGACACTTTTTGACCTTAATACCTATAGTACAATCGACTGTATGTTGGCAAGCAACAAGTCTTCCGAGTTAAAATATTTCCAAAAGTTGCTGACTACGTCATTGAAATGAAAGAAAATATGCATCAAAGACCTCAAATATTTAAAGTGTTTTCGTAATATTTCTTTTTCGTTCTTTGATTGCATCCCTACATCTGTCACACCCACGCACCTAACAACCCTCCATGTCACAAGCACCTTCAACGTCAATATACGAAGGGCTCTTTAATGAGCACTCGAAAATATCCTAACTTATATACAACGCCTTTTCTTTCTATAGTATCCTAAATATTACAACAGGCGTGACCAATTTATATAATATATAATATCTAATATAAAATAATATAATACAATACGCTTTACAACTGTTTAAGAGATGGTTTAGCGGTCGCCAATTCCACGCAGTTGGAAAGGTATTCAGCGGATCTCTTGCTCCACAACGTACGTCTCAATGCACACAGAGCATTTTCGATGTATTTAGTTATCATTATTCAACTTGCATTTAATAATAAATAATCGAATCGCCAGGAGGAGCGGGAAATGTGGATCAAGTTCTGTAAATGCGTAGGCGTTGCTTGAACTCACTCACACACGACTTCAGACTATCGAGTGTCCCCAGTTGAGCACTCGAAAATGATATATGCCGCACCCTTTCTTTGTAGAGTCGTAAATTTTACAACAAGTAGAATAATTATTTCAAAATTTATTACTACATAAAGTGAGCTGTTGAGTGACAATGGAAGACACTAAGTGAACGCAAATTGAGATACAGTAACGGACAAGAGGATATAAAACGTTCGCATTCGGTCTTCGAGTTTAGACATCACAGTATCGTATTAGATTTAGAGCCTGCTGTCACATGATATACAGCATTGACATTGCCTTAACATGAAGTTATCTAGTTGCCCGCATGCAAGACTGCCAACCCAGAAGTCGGACGTTGAAAAGTCGGTCAGGGTTGATAGGCGCTACGAAACTTCTGCTCTACTTGCGCCCCATACCTGACTCAGAGGAGGTCTGTACTGCATGACCGTACATTGTCGGTGGGAAGATATGCCGAGGTTTAGAAGAATGAAGTCGCTCACACTTTATGCCTACTGAAATCTAAACTCTGGAGTTTCAGCATATTTGACACTATATACCATGCAGAAGCGAGTTACAGTAATGAAAGCGACTTCAGACTAATGCTTTTCCCAGGTATACCAATTAAAACATTAGGAGATATCGCCTAATTTTTATTTAGGTAACGTACATAATATATGAAAACTTACAAATACCATTTACATAGTTAGTGAAAGACTTAGCAAAATCAAAAAGTTTCTTACAGCATCAACCAATTCAACAAATGGGCGGTCCTAATTTCTTACATTGCTGTGAGTGCCCAGTAGCAGAAATTCTAAGAAAGTTAGACATCTGACATCCAAGACTGCTAAATATTTAGGCCTAAAGCGCTTTTGTAATTTCTCTTTTAACAATCCTATATCTGTCACACCCACGTTCAACTTCAAAGTACGAAGAGCTCTATGTTGAGCACTCGTAAATATCCTGTCTTATATACACCGCCTTTTCTTTCCAGTATCGTAAATTTTACAACAGAGGTAGACGTATATAAATAATATACACAACTATTTAAGAGAAGGTTTAACGGCCGTCAATACCATGCAGTTGGAAAGACATTCGAGGGAGGTCTTGCGCCACTACGTACGTCTCAATGCAGACAGAGCATTATCGGAGTATTTAGTTATATTGCGCATCGTAAATAACAATTGAATAACCAGGAGTGGCAGGAGATGTGTATCAACCTCTGAAAATGCGTAGGCGTTGCTTGACAACACTCACGCTCAAAGTCAGACTATCGAGGGTTCTACGTTGATTACTCTAAAATATCAGAATTAATATACAACGTCTTGTGTGTCTAAGTATTATATATTTTACAACCTGCTTAGGCCTATATATACAGACGCTGAGAAGCAGATTCTGTTGAGCTACTTGGAAGTCACGGTGAAGTTCTTACGCAGGCAAAAGTAGAGCATGATGTCGCACTTGCTTTGCAACATGCTGCTGCTGGTTTTTCTGACCGCTGGAGCTGTTGTGCTGGTGAAGGCATCAAACGATACGATACGTTGCGGAAATGATAACTGCTGCCAGGCAATGGGTAAATTGATGACGGCAGTCAATGAAATAAACAACAAAGAAGAAGAGGCGGCATGTCCAGTTTTTAATGAAAAAATCGATAGACAAGCGAAGGCTCTGGAACAGATGAAGGGGAAGCTGGATAGAAGACTTGCTTCAATGTCCGCCCTCTCCAAGCAGCTGGAAAGACTTTCAGCAGATCTCTTGCGCCACGATGAACGTCTCAAGGCAAGCGATGTGAATGAAAAGCTCGATAAAATAGCCACAGATGTGCGTAAACAAGTGAAGGATGTGGAAGAGTTGAAGGTGAAGTTGGATAAGAATTCAGCAGATCTTTTGAGCATCGACGAACGTCTCAAGGAAAACGATGCATGTCCAGATGTGAATGAAAAGCTCGATAAACTAGCTACAAATGCTCGTGATATGCACAGTAAACAAGAGAAGGATGCGGAAGAGTTGAAGGTGAACATGAATAGAAGTCTTTCGTCAATGGTCGACATCTCTACGCAGTTGGAAAAACATTCAGCAGATCTCTTGCGCCATGACGAACGTCTCAAGGCACACGATGTATCGCAGAACAACATCTATGAACTTGTGAAAAGTAAGAGTGCAATATTCTCCATAACTTTTGTTTTGAAAGCGCAAATAGAAGGGATTATTAAGACTGGTTGGCTATGCAAAATATCACACAATGTCATGACAGTATTCCTTTTTACAGTTTTATGAGGCATCCTAGAAGTTGCTTGCTACCGACGACGCTATATAAATCGTCGTTATTACAATTACAAAACTCAAGCAGTTACTAACCAGTCAACCAATTGTCGACTTTCCATGTTGTATTAACATTATTTGCTAACAGATGAACTTTAAATTTCTTAGAAAACTTTAACACCGCTTAGGTTAATTTAGTCAACGCTTTTTGACGTACCATTCAGATACATGCATCAATAAAAACAAACGTAAAATCTCCGACCCTCTTATAATAGCATATAATTATGCGGTTCGCGCCCATCCAATTGCAAGCGTTTTCATCGGCAAGATGCAGATCTACTGAGTCGAGTTCACGGACAGACATTGACAATGTTTCCGACCCTAAGTCTCAGGCCCGTCCCAATTATATCTGGGGCCCTACGCAAGTTTTATTTTGGGGCCCTACACCATATAATTGGGTATCGGAATACGTCATAAACATTGTGCCTAAGAAAGAAGACTACCCTGCAGTGGCGTAACGAAGGGTTTCAGCGCCCGGGGGCAAGGGTTGCTGACTGCGCCCCCTTTTAATATTTTTGTTGACTTTTAATTGTTATTTGCATAGTACTGTGTACCACTGAAAGCTGATTTTGCGCCCCTTTGGCGCTGCGCCCGAGGGCTTCGTTACGCCACTGCTACCCTGGCCTGAGTTAGTTTAAGTATCTTTACTGAGCATTATGAACAAAATTAATATAATCTCAGTACTATAGGTTTACTATTGTAAGGCAGTGTCAGTATAATATTGTACATACTTTTATAGGTTTCCTATTTCTGACTTTTATTTCCCGACTGACGTCACAAGCAATATTATTTAATTTAAAGAATTTAAGCATTTGGTACTTTGCACTTAATTTAGACTTATGCGGCGTGTGCTGTCAAAATTGGGCATTGCTCCTAAATATCTTAGGGATCACATTCACTTCCCTCTTTCTTCAATTTCTCATCGACCTCTCCGCTCCTTGGTCAGACATACTCTTTTTGTTCCACGAGTGAGGACCACTATGGCCCAAACTAGACCTTTTGCCACTATTGGACCCCTATGGAATGTCCTTCCCTCATCTCTACGTGCTATCATTCTTTCTGGGTCTCTTTCTAGTCCTACAGCCTTCTCCAACCTCAAAACCTTCTCTAGGGAGAGATGCAGATGGTAATCGAAGTTAGTCATCAATTCTGCTACTACAGTGGGCACATGCGCATGTAGATAAACAAACTAGATACAAATGGATCTCTTCAAATTTCTGCAGCAGCAGCAATACGAGCGTAGAACATCAATAACAAACCTAGGCCCGTAATAATAGAACAGCCACATCGATCGCGTACTAGGCCTCTGATGCACAAAATAATTAGTCTGCTGCTAGTTACTGCATTGATAGCGTACGAATAACTGGTCAATAAATCTGTTCCTTAATATTTAATACACCTGCACCAACAATGCATGCAAAATGAACAGTTTGACTATCAGCATCGAACGTTATACTGGTAATCTTTTAGGAGGCCTTTCAAACATCATCGAGACTCTCAAACTTATCATTTAAGTAGATTTACAGGGTTTTAGTTTATGCGCAACTTAAGAGCAAATTTATGATTAATTTATATGGCAATAAACATTTGCCAGTATCCTGGGTTCGACTCGTAATCGTGGAGTAGGCCTAGGCACTATAAACATCATAATTGACTTAGACTGTCAAAATGACACTTTAATTAGTCTGCGTGTAGATTGCAGAGGCAAATTATATTAGGTAAGTAAGTAAGTATATCCTTTATTAAAACCAACTACTAACCGCACTACTTTGGTGGACAATCTAAATGTCTAGTTAAGCATAAATCACATTCCCTGGCAGCGGAGCATTAGTGCTCCATTAGAGATACCCCTTTGACAATGGGAAACCGATTGTCTTATGGTAGACATCTTTGCTGCATATATAATTGATATAATCAAACTGAAGTGATTATTTACTGCTAGATTTGTTTTTGTGAAGAAATTGGTACTGGGTGTCAATAAAAATGTTGAATTGTTGAATTGAATTGAATTGAATTGAATAATGAATGTTTTAAGTGACAAAATATCTGCAACGGGTAAAATTCTGTCATGCGCATGAGGACGCACTTACAGTAGTAGTCTACAGGCTTAACTGAGGGGCAACAGGATATGAAGTACGTGCCGCCCTCAATTTGAAATTATCAAGAGCTCTACACTGAGCACTCGTTAAATATTCAGAATTGTGATTATACAACTTTTATATAGTAGTCTAACGTAAAAGGTTACAACAGCCGTAGGTCTATATAAAACAGATGGTGAGCAGAATATTCTATTAAGCTAGCTGCTAGGCTATTCGGAAGTGACAGTGAAGTTCTTACCAGAGCGAAACTAAAGCATGATGGCGCACTTGCTTTGTTACATGCTGCTGCTCGTTTTTCTAACCGGTAGAGCTCTTGTGTTGGAGATCAAACAAAGCGTTGCGTTGCCGATATGATAAATATGTAAACATAGCCGCCGCATGTTTTTTGTCTGCTTATTAATTTTGACTGTTTGGGCTGTCTAACTCGCTTCTTGCTGGACTAGTTTTGTTATTCGATTTTCAAAATTGCCAAGTATGCATCGGTGGAGAGACTTCTCTCTTTCGTCGCTGTTTTTGGTGTGTTTTGGACGATTTTCGGACGCTAACAATCGAAGCCGTTAGCTCGTGATCGACAGAATGGTTTCGCCCGCCAAGGGGTTTCAGGTTGTTACATGTACAACAAAGCCTTCGGTTATGGCGCCCACCGTTCTACATCGGTGACACTATTCGACCAGTTGCCGGCTACTACGAACGTCTTCTTCTCCAGATCCAGTGCCAGAGGGATGCCCGGACGTAGCGTCCGGGCATACCCATCTGCGAGGAACTGCCGCGGTGTCGAGGTGCGAGTGTTCCGACCTTCGTCGCCTATCGCCATTCCTACTCTTCGACGCTACCGCGACCACGAACTTCGAGTAACGTGCCAACCATCAGCTCTGGTCCTCTGGTTGAGAATCCGTTGACTGGGCTCTTCGACGTCTTCGTGTCTGCGGGACCTTGTCATTGGTGATTCTTCCAGCCATGTTTTATTCGAGTAATGTAGGCCTACGTTCTCGACCGACTGTCTGGTCATATTGACTCTAACATCATTTAGATTAGCGTAGGGAGCGCCTCTGAGTAGGAATCTTGAAGGGTGCTATATAAATTTTTGGAATGAATGATAACTGCTGCCAGTCAATGGCAAAACTAATGACGGGTTTCAATTAAATGAAAACTGATTTAGCCGAACTAGCTACAATTGTGCATGATATAAACGATAAACAGGCGAAAGATTTGGAAGAGTTGAAGGGAATTTGAATAGAAGTCTTGCTCTTAATTTCCTAGACACAGTGCATATTTTAACTGTGTAACTACTGGGACAAATGTTCCAGTAGTTTTGGGATTTGTCCCAGTAGTTTGGTGATTTTCCCAGGTAATACTCTACTTTCAGTGTTAGTTTCCAATAACATTGAAAGTAGTGTAGCAGACTTTGTCGCAGTAGTCCAAATCCGTTGAAATATGCACTGCCCAGACTCCATCGTTATTAGAAAATGTAATCAGCCACGCTGTCGTCTATCACTTATTCACACATGCTTTTATTGGCAGCTATTCAAAGTTTTCAACCTAAACCAAGGGACTGCTCCGATATCCGAAACAGAGGAAACAGTGTCAGCGGTGTATATCGAGTGGATCTTGGGAGTGATAATAGGAGAATCGAAGCGGATGTCTATTGCGATTTTAGGACCGTGGGACAAAGTTGGCTGGTAAGAATGAACTAAGGAAAATATCGAATCATATGCTATTTTCATAGACTGCATTATATGCTAGTCCACATTGTAGATTTCTTTGATTTGCACAGGAATATCGATAAGCAATTTCACCGATTTTACTTTTGACAAATTTTAACGTACAATAAAGATAATAGATTTTGCAAATTTCGAGCATTGCAATGGAATTGATTCTAATGTATAGTCAGTATTAGGCCCTTGTGTAAAAGAAAACAGTGGTTAGTGTCAAAGGTCAGCTCCTAACAAAGGCGTAACATTGCCATCACAAGGTTGTGGTGACCAATCCCCATTTCCAATTCTTCATTTTATATAAAGATTTATGTGATACTGTCCACTGCAATAAGATAGATGACTTCTCCACTTTATGCAAGAGAAAAATAAGAAAGTAAGCTAATTTAGAGCTATCTATCAGCATTGCGATAGTTACGTATGCATAAAATTCATCGCCGTTATTATAGTCGCTTGAACTTGTTTCAAACCAAAATAAAGTCGTCAAGTCGCAAAAAATGATCCACCACTGGGTCAAAAGTGATGGTGACTGTCATCGCCACCTTTAAAATGTAAGAAAGATATTAACAGTTTTACTATGTGCTTTCAATATCTAGGTGTTTCAACGGCGTAAAGATGGCAGCGTCGATTTCTATCGAAACTGGAATGACTATGCAACTGGATTTGGAGATCTAACTGGTGAATTTTGGCTAGGTAGGCCTACAGCAGTCTAATATTTAAGACAAATGAGGAATTCTCGGTGTGTTTTTTATTAAGCTTAAATTAATTCGTAGGCCTATTTGAGTTTACTAAGAAACAAATCCCTCTCAGCATGAAAGTAAAATGAGACATGCAAATACCAAGTCTCAACAATAATAACATTGGCACAAACCTTGCATGGATTATTTTGGCATTTCATATCTACAATAGAGGAAAGAAGTCCCTCTCGGTAACCGGCTGTCAGTTGAAAGTTAAATGAGACCAACAAATATGATGTCTCAGCAATAATATTTGCACAAAGCTTGCATTGTTTAAATTGCATTTCATATCTATAGCGACTTAGTATCAATTGATAACGCTCTGTATTTCACCGCTTCTTCCAATCTAATTCTCAGAGGAGGCTCTAACCGGCTCACTTTTTATCGCATGGCGAGCGCTGAAACATTCAGCGTGTTAAACTCTGCTTAGATCCTGCCAAAACACGCCTTTGACTTAATCATAATAATAATAATAATCGTCGTTTATTATTTCAAACTGACGTGAACGCAGTACGATTGCAAGTCAAAGTATGAACGGATGATGAATGGTAACACTCTGTTTTGCATGTCTCATTTAACTTTCAACTTACTACGCACACCCTCCGTCCTAGGCCTCACCAATTCTCACTCCCACCTAAGGACACCAAAAACTTTATTCCTAGGCTGCTCTACAAGGACATCTAGTAATCCTAAGACCCTTTGACATAAAATAATAGCCAATAATATCCTGGACCAAACTTTAAACGGAATAGCCAACGCCTTCACATTTTTATTTATTTTTTGTTTTTTCTGTAATCGCATTGCGTTCTGACAATGTGTTATGAATAAACGAAGATTCTATATTCTATGATTGATCACAAGCTATTACAGGAGTGGAATTTAACTGTATGGCAGGCATTCTAGGCGCCAAGCGATTCCGCGTCAATGCTGATCTTCTGATCTTCGTGCCAGAGTGTTACCATTCACCAACACCTCCCCCTTCATGATATTTTATTAGTAGGGCTTATATTCACAAAAGAGTTTAAGAAAATGTACATTTAAGGCTTTTTAATAGCTCCCTCTCATCCGGTGTCAACTTTGGAGTTTGCAACGTATCTTCTTCCGTAAGTACTAAGTAGGCAGAAAAATCCGCAATTGCGTTACTAATTGCGTTACTTTCTCTTAACCGATGATAATTACTGCACACGACATTTCATAACTTAAACTATAAAATAAATTCTACTGGTCCTACTGAACACTACTACACTGAAAGTTCTGAGAGTACTTGGAGTTATCCGTTTAACATTTCTTTTAGGCTAACTTTTTAGCATTTTTATTCCTTTCTTTGTGATCGTTATAGTAAACTCCACAGTTATAAAGCTCTACTGTAAAGCTAACCGCAGGGCACCAGCTTATTCACGAGCATTGCATGGCATAAGAGGGCTCGTCCAGAGGTCAGATGATGTTCCGAATCCAGAAACCAAAGAGAGAAAGACAGACAGAGACAGAGATAGAGACAGGAACAGGGACATACAGAAAGAGCGAGAGAGATACAGTGGCGGCCTTTGACAGTCTTTGAAATTTTGGGCTCAAGACTAGGACAAAAATGCCGTCCCTTACTCATAAGTGACATCTTTTTGACGGAAGTGACCATCATGTATTTTGTCAGACACATTTGACGCTCCTTCAAAAGTGCCGCACTAGACAGCCGCCTATAATTATCGCCTGTATACCTAAAGCCGGTGTCACGAAAAAGAGTATCCCCCATACATGAGTATCCCCCTTAGCGAAATGGAATATTCGGTTTAGTTTGCATTTTTGGAGGTTTCTAAGTGTATTCACTCGTACTGTTTGAATTTATTGTACACATAAAATATTTTAAGTTGCGTATCTTTAGTTTGTACGTCGACCTGAAATTAATTTACTTCGTTTTTGGTGATTTTGACTGGATTGTCGTCGAGGCTATCGTGATGCGTATGACGATGGGGGATAGAATGGTTTATCCCCCCGCATACTTTAAACCATTTCGTGATACCGGCACTGGATAGATACATGTAGACACAGAGACAGAGATAAAAAGAGGAGGCAGAGGAGCTGCTAAGGCATGTTTTGTCGAGGACGAAAAAGCTTGAAAGATGGACAATCGAATAAATCTGGACGGTGCTTAGGCTTAAATTATTGCCGGGAGTTGTAGGTTGGCGAAAGGACTTTGAAGTGAATGTGCTCATGATGCAGTTGCGCGAGGGGTTGAAGAAGGCAGAATCAGGTCTGCCCACCAAGGCAATGCACATGGTCACTGAGGACACCACTGTGGCTCGCCTCATGTATCCAGCACCCGCATGATGGGTGCTCACCACTGCGGATGGCAAACAAAGAGTGGATCGATAGTGGCGCCGTGTTCAGCGAATGGAATTCCTGTCTGAGGAGGCCGCCAGTGCGGAGAAGAGGGCAGCCAAAGCTGACGAGAGCCTCTTTCGTGCGGTTAGGCAAAACGATACCCATGTTCTGCGCAGTCTGTTTCAACCTTTGGCCCGAAGCTGCTATAGCCTTTGGCAACGACCGCACGACTTTAAGCCGATAACAGAGGACGATCGCAATTTAATTCCTCGAATATTATTCCGACGAGTAGATATATTATAGTAACTAAATAGTAAAACACTTCTCAATGGCAAATTGCACAGACTAACAGCCAACCGCATGACATTTATTTTAGGCAATGAGAAACTGTCTTTGTTAACAATGAACAAGAAGTACAAGTTACGCATCGAACTGGAGGATTTCTTGGGAGGGAAGAGTTGGGCGGAGTACTCGACGTTTTCCGTCAAACCATCAACGGATAAATACCGATTAACTGTTGCAGGATATTCTGGAAATGCAGGTATGACCATTATCTCGTTGAACACCTCCACTTCTGTTTGACCTAGTTTGCATTTATAATATTCGTTTATTGGTAACAAAACTGATAGTCACACTACAATCTTGTACATTGTGAATAAACAAGGGTTACGAGTGAATGCTAAGCAAGTTCATTAGGCTACATAAAACGAGAAGATCATAATTTTTTCCATTAGATCGACAATAAGGCGACAAATTGTGCGTATCTGTCAGTCTTCGTATTGTATTGTTTTGTATTTATAAATTTATAAAGCGTATTTGTGAATGTGTTTCCGTGTGTCTGTCAGCAATCATTACTTTGTATCTCTGTCTGTTTCTTGTTTTAATTACTTACTTCTGTCTTCGTCTCCTCAGAGTAGATGGACACAGCGCATTCCGAAGAGAGGGACCAATTGAGGCAAAGGACCGGAACTGAGCCACAGCTGTTCTAGTATGAGGTACTAGACGCTCAAGTCTGTTTGATAAGCGTAGTGGTCGATGGGAGGAGGCTGAAAGAGACCGGAGTAAAACATCAGCTAAATATTTTGGGGCAAGACCCCTTTGTGCCTTGAAGACTAAAATGAGGATTTTGAATTTAATGCGAGCAGAGAGAGGAAGCCAGTGCAGTTGTTCAAACATGAAAGTAGCAATGTGAGAGTACCGTGGTAGGCGTGCTATTAATCTGGCGGCAGCATTTAGGACCGACTGAAGAGGTGAAAGACGAACCTTAGGAAGACCAATGAGAAGAGAATTACAGTAATCAATTCGGGAGCATATCTTTCAAGATGAAAGCATGAACCAGAGTGGTGAAAACAGAAGATGAGACAGAACGCCGAACAGCCCTAGTAAAGTATACCCTTCATAATTATGGCCAATTGCCAATCCCATTTTGGCTTACAGAGTAATGGTTTGATCATTTTTAGTCTATGCCTACAATATCAAGATTTCAAAATAGTGCCCAGTAGTCAAAACTAAAAAACGCTTATTTGCATACATTACTACATACTCACAGAAATAATAATAATGTGTATAATTATGCGCACATGCATGCATATTACCTAAATAAATACTAACATCATATGTGTGTGTGCTATCAGATCTTAATAGGAGGTGTGTATCTTTTCTGCATTTTATCAAATATGGAATATTCTATCCACGACATATTCACCCGAATAAGCCTGTGATAGTTCAGGTTGTAGCAAAAACCAATTATATTATGAGAATATAAGATTTAAATTCTTATCTTAATAATGTTTCATCTTGTTCTCAGGAGACAGCTTCGTCGCCGCACACAATAACATGATGTTCAGCACAAAGGACGCAGATAATGATAGCTATGGTGGGAACTGCGCTCAATTGTATCCAGGAGGTTGGTGGTTTAGCACGTGCCACAATTCCAATCTGAATGGCCTTTATCGTGGAGCTTCCCATACGCTGGATGCTAAGGGAATTTGCTGGGTCTACTGGAAACAATCCTGGTATTCGATGAAAGCCACAGAAATGAAAATTACCGCCGTGTAATAGAAAATATTGCTCTAAGCGATATATTGTAGAGGTTGATTTGATATATATATATGTGACGTGGTCTATGAGAAGGTACCCAGTCTCCCAAATGGAGTTATTGACGGATTTGAATACACAGATAGATAAGGAAAAAAATGACACAAAAATGAACCTGATAGCATAAGTAGTTTCTGAGATTTTGCATTTTGACTGACAGTAACTCGTTCGGTCGAAATTTGTTAATTTCTGAGAAAAAACGAGTTGAACATGATGCATAGAATTGGAAATGCAATTCTATAAACAAAACACACATGTTAGTTTCATGAAGCGTTTTCAAACATTGCTAACAATAATACTAACAGAGTAACAAGGGGAAGAAATTTTTTTGCACACTACAGTCACCATTTTTAATTTTTTTAGTAGGATTGAAAAGGTACCCAGTCTGTGTTCATTGATTACATTGTCTTTATAATGTTAATACTTATTATTAATGTTCAATTATAGTAGAAGAAAAGTAATTATTTCTAGTACTGTGATGATTATTGGATTTTGATTAAATTTTCCTTTTTGTACTTTATGAAATCAAACCAAATTTAGGTTTCCGTTAGCAAAATCTGCAAAAACAGTGAACAAAAATAATGAAGCAAGTAAATTAGCAAGACTAGTAGCACGACTTATACTAATACGAATAAGAAGACTTCACTACAGCTTTGACAATACTCTGTTGACAAACGAGACACAAATCGGTTCTAGGGCGTTGTATAATGATATTTGGTAAAGTTGATTTCCAGATTCGTTTGAACGTCGATTCTGAAACTGCATTTCTCATTTCACCACAACTGCATTTGTACATGGCATACAAGGAGCGCTTACTGTCGGATGACGGCAAGAGCTTTAAAGTTTTGAAATCATCTTGATTAATACTTGGGATTCTTCCTGGAAGAACTAAGGAATTGTTCTCTGCATAATTTTTGAGGAAAGTAATTACGTTTTCAACATCGGAATAAGACAATGATTTGCAGCTGACATGGCTGTTGCCATGTTGAAATGGTGCGATGCCAGTTGTTGCAACTCTCTTTATCAAAAGTCTTAATCTCTTTCTCCCGATACCAACTTACTTCCCTTGCGGTTTTTGTTTTCGTTGTGTTTTTGCACATTATTTGGTTTACGTTTTGCTCACTGTAATGAAAGTACGTAGTATTACAGGAATGTAATCATGAGACCCTGTCGATCATTTACTAATAAATAGAATAGTTATGGGGTTGACCACAACTTACTTCTCTTGTGGTTTTTGTTATCGTTGTGTTTTTTCACGTTATATGGTCTAAGGTTGACTATTTACTTTTGTATTTTCTATTTTTGTGTTGGAACTGTATGGGCGTGTGTGATGAGGAAACATGGTATCTTCAAGAATTGCCATTCTATAAATTAACAAACTGGGAAATATTGTTGGAATACGGGTTAGAGAACGAAATATGGGGAAGTAATTCATGCATAGAATTATATAAGTGTCTGAATAAATATGACTTGATTGATATAATTATAATTATAATTTGAACTTTAAATATGTAACTGATTCTGAGTTTAATCGACTTAATGAAAAGGGGAATGACGGGCTTGATCTGAGTTGCATTCATCTTAATATACGTAGCCTAAATGCAAATGTAGATTCGATGAGGGAGTTTTTGTGTAGTATTCAATTGATCTTTGATGTTATAGTGTTGAGCGAAGTATGGGCAACTAATTTAGAGTTTTATAGCAATATTTTGACTGGATATAATTTCTTTTATGAACTGCCACATAAGGGAGTAGTAGGTGGAGTTGGTGTCTATGTCAGACAGCATATATCAGTCTTGATTCGAAAGGACCTGAAAATTGTAATCAGCTCTGAGGCCTTAATTGAAGATATTTGGTTGGAACTAACAATTGATAGACAAAAATATATAATTGGAGGTATTTATCGACACCCAGGTCAAAACATAAATCCTTTTACTGACGGATTAGAGAAAACGCTGGATAAAATAGTGAAGGGAGCATCACCATGCATAATGATGGGTGATCTTAATATCAATCTAATGTCCTACAATTCTCATGTTGAAACAACAGAGTATTTGGACATGGTAACAATACATGGGTTCTTACCCGTTATACTTATGCCTACAAGAATTACGTCAACTTCAGCTACATTAATAGATCACGTTTATTTTTATACGGGTTCACTGAATTCCCCAAAGATAAATAGTGGAAATTTTTTGGTGGATATAACTGATCATTTACCTAACTACATAACAATTTTAAAAAAGAAATTAAGTCGGTCATTGGATAGGCCTCATAAAAGACTATTTAGTCCAAAGAACAAATTAACCTTTAGTAGTTTGTTAAAACAAATTAACTGGGAGAATAAACTTTCAAGTCACATTACTGTAGACCAGGCATATGATGTATTTAATAAAGAGGTTAGGCAATGTTTCAATCTCGCCTTTCCACTGGTCAGGATATCTAGGAAGGCATTTAAAGACAAATTATGGATTACCAAAGGTCTAAGAATAAGCAGTGCTCATAAGAATCGTCTGTATCGGGCCTGGTTGAAAAACAGAACTCCACATAGAGAGCAAAAATACAAGAACTATAGAAACTGTTTTAGAAAAATCTCCAAGACGGCGATAGATTCTTACTATCATGATTTTTTAAATGTAATGCCAATAATGCCAAAAAACTATGGATGCAAATAAATTCACTCTGTAGTTACAACACGCGCAAAAGTGGTAAAAAATCTCCCATAAACGAATTAAATGTTAAGGATAAGTTAGTTAACAATCCATCGGAAATGGCAAATAGCATGAATGATTATTTTTGTAACATCGGTCCTGGACTGGCATCAAAGCTTGGCAAAGCAAAGCATGATTTTGTACACTATATGGGCAGTTCTCTTGAGAATAGTATTTACTGTGAGGAAATAAATAGAGATGAGCTGATAAATCTCATAGAAGGCCTAAATCCTCGTAAATCTCCTGGATATGATCAAATTTCTCCTTTACTGATTAAAGAGAATGTTGATAATTTTGTGCAACCGTTATTGATGATATTTAACCTATCTTTAAATACTGGTAAAGTACCTCTGGGCATGAAAGTGGCCAAAGTAATACCCTTATTTAAAAAAGGAGACCGCAGTATTATGGCAAATTACAGACCAATTTCTCTTCTATCAGTGTTTGTTAAAATATTGGAAAAACTCATCTACAGTAGGGTAATGAACTTTCTCAAGAAATACTCGGTGTTATACAAATATCAGTTTGGATTCAGAAAAGGTTATTCGACCAGTTTGGCATTGATAGATGTAATTGATACAATTAATATGTCTCTTGATAACAATGAATATGTTGTTGGTATCTTCTGTGATTTGCAAAAGGCATTTGATACTGTTAATCATGAAATCCTGCTTACTAAGTTAAACAACTATGGAATTAGAGGTACATTACTTGCTTGGTTTACGGATTATCTCACAGAACGTAAACAGTTTACTGCTATTAATGATGTTAGCTCTGGGTATAATACAATACCTTGTGGAGTATCACAGGGATCTGTGCTTGGTCCTCTGCTGTTTTTGTTATATGTTAACGATATGCCAAATTCGGTCCCAGGTACTGATATACGACTATTTGCTGATGATACAAATATTTTCTTTCATGCATGTAAAGTAGCAGACTTGCATGCAAACGCTAACACCATGTTAAATAACTTGTGTGATTGGTTTTTGGCTAATAAAATGTCTTTTAACAAAGATAAGACGTCCTATATGTTTTTCGACTTCAAAAGAAAAACATCCTCTGATGACATTGGTCTTTCATTGGACAATGTTAGACTTTCATGTGAAAGTTCCTGTAAATACCTTGGGGTGATCATTGATGACAAACTAAATTGGAAAGAACATATTGAGTATGTTATTACAAAAATAAAGAAATTCATTGGGATTTTCTTCAGGTTAAGAAACAAGTTAAATTGTCGTATCTTAAAAGATTTATTTTTTGCATTAATTTACCCTCACCTGTTGTATGGGGTGGAAATTTATTCTGCTGCAAGCAAGTCTGCTTTGTATCGCTTAAATATTTGTATTAACCGTATCCTACGTACATTGCAATGTGCCCCTCTTAGTACACCCGTTGCTGATCTATACCGAAACTATAATCTTCTTCCGATAGCAGAACTACGTAAATTTCAGGTATTATGTGTTGTCCATAAATGTGTTCATAAATTGGATGTTCCACTTATATTTCATGATTATTTTAAAATTAATGCTGATGTTCATTCCCATTATACAAGGAACAGTAATAATACTTTCATACCTAAGTTTTTCTCTACAAAAGGACTGAGAACAACTCGCTATTGTGGTGCCAAATGGTGGCATGAACTTCCAAGCCATATTAGAAATATAGCTTCAATTAGACATTTTAAACATATGCTAAAGTTGCACCTGATTAACTCCTTGTGCCTGTAGATGTTATAGGGTATATGAGTTTTGTATCGTGAGGTTTCAGTTCAGTGCATTGTATAGTAATAGGATAGTCACAATTGTGGCTTGTTTAAAGTCTTTAAAGCTTTAAAGTACTCCTAAGTTGTATGTGTTTGCTTCCCAGTTAGAAAAAATTGATTATTAACAATTGTCATGAGACTGGTTTGTTAAATGGTACCAGTATTTTGTACTTGCTTTTTTAAACGTGTATTACGCCAGCATTATTAGGGTGACCGGCGAGATGAGTCCTATGTGACTTCACCGGTAGCCCACCACTCGGTTTGTAAAATTTGTGTATTGTCATTTTGCTTTATTTTGTGGTGAATAAACTACTTACTTACTCTTACTTACGATACCATGCAAGAACAGAAATGTGTTACGGCATACAGAATATCCATGAAATTTGTATTCAATTAATTTTTTCTTTCTCTCACCCATCCCTACTGGCGACCGATGCTTCTCCATCAGCTTGTCATCTAAGTGAATTAAGGCATTCAATTCTGCAGCTATTGTATCATTTAATTTATTTTCGTGGTCACAACGGTAATCCAATTCGAAACACTGTAGCCTGAAATCAAGAATTTCACTTGCACCGAATTGCACAATACACGGTTTATGTTTGAAAGCTTTTCTACAACCGCACCCTTTTTTAATGAATTCCTGAACAATTTTCATATCCTCAGACACAATCAATCCCGGGAAAAAAGTTTCAATCAATGCTGAATTGTTGTCCTCTTCAAAAACCCCAAATGACTTCCTACTCTTGTTCGCTTGTGACGAGGGTACCTGCTCGGTTGACAGCAGGGTTCCATCTTTCTCTAGTGACGAGGGTACCTGCTCGGTTGACAGCAGGGTTCCATCGTTCGCTTGTGACGAAGGAACCTGCTCGGTTGACAGCAGGGTTCCATCTTTCTCTTGTGACGAGGGTACCTGCTCGGTTGACAGCAGGGTTCCATCGCTCTCTAGTGACGAGGGTACCTGCTCGGTTGACAGCAGGGTTCCATCGCTCTCTAGTGACGAGGGTACCTGCTCGGTTGACAGCAGGGTTCCATCTTTCTCTAGTGACGAGGGTACCTGCTCGGTTGACATCAGGGTTCCATCTTGCTCGGTTGTCGTCAGAGCGTCATTGTCTTCGTCATCATCGCTACAGTCACTGTCAGTTTCTACGCCACGATCAGTGAAGAAATCGTGTAAGGCATCGCGAGCTTCTACGGCATTCAGATGTAACCCGGACTTCCTTAACTTATTCAGCATCGATGCTACTGCAGCATCTTCCATTATCTGTGAAAAGATTATTATAGTATTAATAATAATATCAGCATGTGACAATAATAAATAATGTGTGTGTTTCCACTTGGACGAGGGCTTATGACAACATTGGCCGTTGCCCTTGCAAGAAATTTGATCATTGGCATTAATTTTTACTGCTACTGTGCCTGCCCATCCGGGACTTTTGTTTGGCGTAATATATAATATTATTGTCACATGCTTATAAAATTATTCATTAGATATTCTGCAACGTGATTGGTACATGGTACAGCTTGGACTGTTGCCAGAGACTAGTAAAATAATGGCTTGCTGGTTCATATTAAAATTTATTTTCCCTTTATTGTTAATTAATAATAATTTCTTACTTTTCGAAGTATAGGTAATCACGTTATTGGATATTAACTGAAAAGGTACCCAACCCACATAACAGTTTATCACTGCTGTTTGTATTATTATCCGCCATAGTTCTGCGAAGAAAATGCTAAAATTAATCGAAAAAGGAATAATAACAGTCTCCTTACTGTACTAGACCACTGTAGATTACTAATAACTCCACTGAAGCACATGAGCAGTTCGGTTGTCGGCCAAATTCAACCTTGAAACAACTTCTTTGCCTTTTAACAGCATGAAAATGAACTTCGGAAACGAATTAAACGCAACACGTAGTCTATTGCACAACAGGAAGTAGTTCTTCCTTGGTTTTTATAGCGCTGAAATTTTGCTTAAGATTGGGTACCTATTCACTAAAATTATTAAAACTGTCGTTTCGCCGAGGTGTAACTGGAAAAAATAGTTCTTTCTTAATTAATTATGTAGAAGAATAATAATAGTACGGATTACTGAATTTTCGTTTTTAGTCAACTCTGACACATGCAATGCTTAACAGTGATTTTACTCGATAACTGTGAAGGGAGACTGGGTACCTTCTCATAGACCACGTCACATATATATAATATATTCGTTTAATTGAGAAAAACAATCTGACAAAAACGCAGAAATGCTAACATGAGTGATAATGGATGAGTAAAGTTCATTAGAAGATTCTAGAATAAACTGGTAAATATTTTTATATAATGATCTGAGAATAAATTGATAGTTGTCCTTGGGTGGGAGTGTATGGTTGTGTGCTCTAGGTCTTATTAACTGGTGAGCGGAGAGGGGTCGGAGTGGAGGTAGAAGTTGGTGAAGTACATGGTTGGGGTTGTGTAATATGGAAAAAAGGAGTTTCGCATCAGCTATATTGGCAAGTTCAGAGACTGTTGGAAAGGATTGCTCTAGGTAACCTAGGCGTTTGGTTCTTTTTAGGAGTTTTTTCAGACGTTCTTTATCGGAAGCCAGCGTGAGACCCCACCAGGATGGGGAGGCATATAGAACTTTAGCAACGGTAGTGGCTTTGGTTACATTATGGATGGATGAGGAAGAAAGGCCATGTGTTTTGAGTTTTCTGATAGCATAAACAGAGGAGGAGCAAGTTGCTGTGAGGTGGTCTATATGGGCTGTGAGTTTGAGATCATCTTGAAGGATGAAACCCAGTATTTTCATAGTTTTAACTCGGGTAATACTAGGCAATGGAGGAGGAGGGTCAAATTGGTGTCGAGGGCGGAAAATGATTATTTCTTTAGATTTAGAGCTATTTAAGGTAAGGTTATTGGCAGAAGCCCAGGTGGAGATTAGATGCAGTTCAGATATAATAGCTTGAGAGGATCCAGTAAGGAGGTAAGTGTCATCTGCAAATTTGAACATAAGATTAAGGGGCTGAAAATGGTGCAGGTCTGAACCAGTAATGGAGAAATTGGTAGGTCCTAAGACAGAGCCTTGAACTATACTAACCATGATTTTGAGCAGAGATGAAGAGTGAGATGAAGAGTGACCTTTGAATATAGTGAGGTGTGATGCACCATTACAGCGCATCCTCGTAATTTTCTCAATGATAATTCGGTTTCGCTTTTGCAACAGCTTGCATAAGCGCACGCGCAATGCACTTTCTATTGATTACATGTATATCTGAAATCAGTTAAGTTAAGCTTTGAATTCATGATTTCTCGGCCTGAAGCAGTGTGATTTGGCCTAATGGATGGCAATTATACAAATTACTGAAATGATTCTAAAAATAAACCTATTTAAGTTGCACAGTTTGATTTTACTCAAAACATCCGTTAATGTGCGACACTGGGTAGACTTTGTAAGTCTTAAATTCAGTGAATTATTTGGTAAATGAAATTATTTACTTCTATGATTATTTTCGTTAAATCAGTTAAGCTAAGCTTTGAATTCATGATTTCTCTGTCTACAAAAATTCTGATTTTAAAAATAAAGCTAGCTAAGTTGCAAAATTTGTGTTTTCTATAAAACAAGCCGTTAATGGATGGATGAGTGGAGTAATTATTTTGTAATTGTAATTAGCAACTTCTTTCGCGCGGGTTTTTAATTCACAAAGCATCAACGGATGGTTCACCAAAACTAATTCCTATTCAAGTCTATTCCGGTATTCAGGAAGTCAGTCCGCTAAGGCAGAGAGGCAACTTATGCTGGATAAGCAATTTGAAAAACTGTAAGTTTTAAGCTGTGGACAAAATTACATACACGGACAGATACAGAAAGAGCGTTCTAACATCTAGGTCCAGCAACCGAAACAGTTCACTCACCAAAGAACAGTTCTAGTTTCAGGTATGACCAGAGGAAAATTGTCAGATGAGCTGTTTGAATGATGATGAATTATGGGGAATTAGAATGGATTTTAAGTATTGGGGATGACCAGTGTTCAATGTGTTACAAAATAAAAGTCTCCAATACATGTCATTCAAGCAGATCCTTTACTGTCAAATTGCTGAGCAGGAATCCTATGCGAAATTGTTAGTACTGCGGTTATAAGTCTATATTTAAACGTCTTAGTTGTTGCTCTAGACAAAGAGATCTGAACTCTTTAGAATTTCAGCATGTTTGACACTAACCAGAAGCTGTAATGAAATTAATTTCATTAGTGTAATGTAATTAAATTGCTGTAAGGAAAGCGATTTGAGACAAATGCATTTTCAGAGTTATCATTGAGGACATTGGGAGGTAACGCCTAATTCTCTGTATGTAACTAGTGTACATATAATTATGAAGACTTACAAACACCATTTACCTAGTGAGAGACATTGAATAATCAAAAGTTACAGCATCACCCCAATTCAACAAATGAGTCAAACAGGTTCAAAGATTTAGGCCGTTCGAATATCTTACACAGCTTTGTGTTCCCAGTAGCAGAAATTCAGTCTACAACAAGTTAAGAAGGAATCGATTGTCCACCTTTCAAGACAGCAACTCCTCAAAGACACAGACAAAGGTGAACAGTCGATTCACAAGATAATCTGTAAAAAGAAATGTAGATTTTTGTATCATCAACATTGAAAGGACGATGCCAGTAATAAAGACAAGGAGTTGGCCTTTTGTTCTTTATTTCACAACAACACTGTAGAATATCATAGGCCTATCATCTTGTATCTGCAGGACGTTAAAGATCTCATTATCAGCCAGAATAATGGACTTATATTATTGTGATCTTAGCCGGTCCCCAACAAGAGACCAAAGATGCTTGATTCGTCATACATGAACATGAGTGGTGTAGTACGAACTCTCTCCCACTGTCTGTGTCTGTCTGTCTCTGTCTCTACCTGTCTCTACCTGTCTATCTGCATGCCTCTCTGTATCTCTCTGTGTATCTGTCTGTCTCTCCATTTCTCTCACTCTCTCTATCTTTCTCTCTTTTTATATATATATATGTCTGTCTCACACTCTGTCTCTCACTCCGTCTCTGTTGTCTTACTGTCTCTGTCTCTCATTCTGCCCCTTTGTCTCTCTTTCTTTCTTTCTCTCTGTCTCTGCATAAGTCTGTCGGTCTCATTCTTTTTCTCTCTAGTGGCGAACACAGCTAAACGTTTGCACCTAAATAGCATAATTCCCAATATTAAAGAATAGTTATCAAAATGCTTCTATTGTATCTCTGCAAAGTACGTAAATTTTAAAATAAAATACGAAACACACACAACAAACAACGTCAAATGTAGGACATTGGGGTTCAGAGACAGTATTCGCAGAGAAGCTTAATATGGGTTCAATTGCAAGACATATAAAGCCCACGTGGGGAAATAATCATCAATTTCCTATGTCCGCACAAGGAGCAACAAAACCAAGCCGTAATCATGTCAAAATTCAGAAGATCGGTTGGAGCAGCGTGTGTGCCGATCACTGATGACTCTTGTGGTTATCTGGGCAATGTTTTCTGAGAAATATAATTTACTTAATGACATTTAATTACATTTAACAATGTGTATGCAAGCGCAGTCTTTGACTATTTTTACTGGAGTAGCGCTATATAAAATCTATGTCCTGAATAGATCTAATAATAATAACGTCATCATCGTCATCACGGAGCACGTCAATGAAAACTAGCCATCCCAGAAAACTTCTATTGGGTTGGCAGTCTAGCATGATAATTACTACACTACCTCCGTGGAGGCATCGTAAAAGCTCCATATCACTCGTCAACTGTTACAGGCTCTAAATAATCAAATAGAATACATTACTCTCGAAACTTTAGAGACAGCATTTTTATATCCCCTTACTATTGTAATGTATATAAATTGCGTTCAGTCAATATGTCTTGCATATACCACTCCACGGCTTCATAGTAATATATTTGGAAGCATTATATTCTACCTAGAAATATAGGCTTCATAGATTTACTTGATGATTAACTTGAAAACTAATAGTGCATCAATAATCATACTTCATTAAATTGATCTAGAGAACGTTTAGGCCCAACTATCTACTTCATTATAAGCGACATTGATAGACACTTTATGTTCAAACAATGATGCAACAAGCACACTTAGTCTAGTCTAGTATTGTATTGTATTGTATTGTATTGAACACTTGTTATAGCGCCTCTACCAGATTGCCCATTCAGAGGCGCTCCCGACTACTGCGCGGACGCTGAATCGGAGTTTCACGCCGAAGCGCATGAGCAATTGCGAGTGAAGGACTTGCCCAGGGTCCCTACGCAGCGGCTTTGAGGTGGATTCGAACCCGCAACCCTCCAGCTGCAAGGCACCGCACATACCCCTAAACCACCGCGCCCCAGTTGTATTGTGTTGTGTTGTATTGTATTGTATTGTATTGTACTCCACGTTTATATTGCGACCGAGCCACCCGCAGTAAAGATCCGAGAAATTAATCTCTGATAAACCGACCGACCCGGAATCGAACCCGGGCCGCCGGCGTGGAGAGCGGGCTACCAACCCACTCGGCCACTCAGGATCTCTAGTGGATATCTCTAGTGGATATCTAGACTAGGTGCTCAGCTATAGTAAACCATGAATCAGAGCGAAATAGTAAACTTAACAAGTTAACAGTAGAGCCTTTGAAGCGTTTTCTCAAGCGATGTAATCTAACTCGCCGTAAATAATACCGCGCGAAATGCTCAATGGTTATTAATGACATTTATAATTTATTTATTTTATTTTTATTTATTTATTTATTGCGTCAGAAAACAGAACAGATAACAGTACACATCATGACAGAAACAGTTCAGTCACTGTGCAACAGGAAGCCAGAAAAAAGCTAAAAGCTTATACCACCCTGGCCCCTAGTACCTGGTTAACATTTCAGTCAACGTTTAGTGTCACACAGATCCAGATTAAATTATGCTAACAGGCAGCTGAGTCCGAATAGTTTTAGTACTATACATTAGACATTTTATACATTAACCCTCGGGCTACCAAGGAGGGGGTGGTTGCCACCCCCCCCCAGGTTTTTTTCATTTCAAACTTTTTTCCGTATGGAATAAAAATTTGACCTTTTAGGTAGCTGTAGGGGGTTCATTTACACACGTTTTGAGGTAAAATGTGAGATGATATCTCACACCGTTCAAAAGTTATACCCAATATACCCGAGGTACCAGGGGGGGTGGATACCACCCCCTAGATTTTCGACTATATCTTATCCGTCATTTAATATTAAGAGACACAAATTATACCATTCTATAGAGGGAATGTGGGGCTACATTTCTATGGTCACTGAGTTGACCTGAGAGAACCGGAAGTGCTCAAAATAAATAATAATACGCGTAATATGCGTGAAAAATGGCTGAATGGAAGGACTCCCCCTTAGTTTTTTGTCTGTAGCGTATTCATTTGTCTTCCTGGAAGAGAAACAAAGATACCATTCTTTAGAGGGAATGAAGGGCTTCATTTGCATACCTACATCTTTGTCTTTTGAATACCGGAAGTGATCAAAATAAATAATAATACGCGTAATCTGTGTGAAAATGGCTGAATACAGCATTACAACGTAAACCCATATATATGTATGGATATATATGTATGGATGTACATTTATACTATATAAACATGTGTAGGGATGATTTTGTGTATCTTTTATACATAGATTAGTTTCAAAACACACCTAATCTTATATTTGTTTATCCAAAATGTACAAAATGTACGCAATAATATACAATATTGCTAATTAATGGGTTCCTTTGTTAAAAGTGATGTAATTTCGAGGTGCATTCACATAATGTACAACTAAATATACCATTCTGTGCAGAAATGAATGCTGAATCCAATGCTATATTACAAGTTATGATATGTAAAACCAAACACGAAATCCAGGGGGGTGGTAACCACCCCCCTTGGTAGTCCGTGTTACAAAAAAAGCTTGGTAGCCCTAGGGTTAAACATCATCATCATTCATTCATTCATTCATTCTTCGTTTATTGAATCCCAAAAATCAGTAAAATAAAATATATAGACATGAAACATTGACATGGGTATTGAGAAACAACCGGTAGACCCAGAAGGAACAGAGTTCCGCTTGAATAGGGTCACCAAATTAAAGGCAGTACAGATGGCGACGAAGAACAGTCGTCTTTCATCATAGAGCACATAAATCAGAACCAAAGTAAACAGAGGCAAATTTTATGACAACATTATGAAAAATGAAATAACTAAAACATAACGCAAATGAAATGAAGTCAAACTAAATAAAGCACTATTTAAAATAGCACTACTACATAACTAAGGAATGTGTGCATCGAAGTTGGTCAAGACAAGATTCACAGGGATGACATAGTTACTTAAATAAAGTATAGGCCTATAGCGAAAACTCTGAAGAGGTAAATCGGTGTTCCAAGTTATGCCTTTATCTCCACTGCGTCGTCTGATTCACTAGGTCAATCGATTGCACGTATAGGCAAGCAACCAGCCTCTCGAGTTAAAACATTTCCAAAGTCGCTGACGAGAAACAGGTGTACAACTATACATCATTTAAATGAAACAAAAATAAATAACATTCATATAATTATTCCTGAATAGGTAAGGTGCTTTAGAAATTCTGTTTTCTTTTTCGTTCTTAATAACCCGATGTCTGTCCATCGCACGCTCAAAATAAACTTTAAATCAATCACAACTGTATAATCTCCTGGGATCAACTTAAAACTATAAAGAGCTCTCAATTGAGTACTCGTAAAATATCCTAAATCATATACAACGACTTCTTTCTAGTATCGTAAATTTGACAACAGCCGTAGACGTATATAATACAGATGGTAAAGAAAATATTCTATTCAGTTGTTCGGAAGTGACGGTTGAGTTCTTACGCAGGCGAAAGCTAGAGCATGATGTCGCATTTGCTTTGTCACAAGTTGCTGCTGGTTTTTCTGACCGTTAGAGCTATTGTTCTGGTGAAGGCAACAGACAATGAGATCAGTTGCGGTTATGATAACTGCTGCCAGACAATGGCTAAATTGATGTCGGCATCCAATGAACTAGCTGCAAATATGAATGAAATACACGGTAAGCACTAAGCAAGCGAAGGATCTGGAAGAATTGAAGGTGAACTTGAATAGAAGTCTTGCGTCAACGTCCATCATATCCACGCAGTTGGAAAAACATTCAACAGATCTGTTGAGCCACGACGAGCGTCTCAAGGCACACGATGTATCGCAGACCGATCTGTATCAATTTTTGAATGGTACGACGACATTTTTCTGTTTAACTTAACCTTTGAAAGGTAACCGAAAAGCGCAAGTGAAATATATTGCTAAGACATGCAGACAAAATATAGCATAAAATCACGAAAATATCACATCTAGTCAAGAAGTAGGCGGAACTTTTTGTGCATTAACTTGAAAATCTTTATTCCTTAACCTAATCGTTATTAGAAAATGAAGATCTAATCCACCTCGCTGTCGTCTATCTTTAAGTCAGTCAGACATGACTTTTATTGGCAGATATTCAAAGTCCTCAACTTAAACCAAGGGACTGCTCCGATATCCGAAAAGGAGGACACAATGTCAGCGGTGTATATCGAGTGTATCCTGGCAGTGATAACAAGAGCATCGAAATGGACGTCTACTGCGACTTTAGGAACGTGGGACAAAGTTGGCTGGTAAGAATGAAATGAATAAAATATCGAATCATTTAAGTTACTCTTTTCATATTTAGGCTAGTTCGCATAGTAGACTTCCTGAATTTCACTCATTTTACTTGGCACAAATTTTAATGCCATGGCTAAATTGATGACAATAAGAGTATCAGGATTTTGCAATTTTCATGTATTGCAATAGATCTAACTTTAATGCTTAATCGACGTTCGCATTTACTGTGTAAAAGCAGACAATTGTGAATATCCTTGGGTCTGTCAAAGGTCAGTACCCAGCAACGGCACAACCTTGCCCCCACAAGGAGATGGTAACCAATTCTCCATTTTATGCAACACTTGATATGATACTATCTACTGCAACGAGGTAGAGGCCGTCACAAATTTATGCAAGAGAAATAAAATAATAAAGCAAGCCAACGTAAAGGTGTCTATCAGCATTGCGGTATTTCAGTATGCCAGAATTCAACTCCGTTATTATTGTTACACGATCTTGCTTCAAACCAAAATAAAGCTGTTGTGTCTCAAAAATAAATATCAGTGCAGGGCAAAAACAGTGGTGGTTACTGTTACCGCCACTTTTAAATGTGGTATTGACCGCACACCACAGTCAAAATGCAAGGTATCGCCATATCGTCCAATTGCAAGAAGAAACCGTTCTTTCTTCTTCCTAAAGTGTTTGAAAGGGTAAGATTATTCTGTGTTTTTAAGGTGTTTCAGCGACGTAAAGATGGCAGCGTCAATTTCGACCAAAACTGGACTGACTATGCAAATGGCTTTGGAGATCTAACTGTCGAATTTTGGCTAGGTACAGTAGTCTACCCTTTTAGATAAATGCGGAATTCTGAAAGCAATTGTATAACACATATATTAATTCGTAGGCCTATGTGAGTTTATAATATAGATAATGCTGGAAGAAGGAAGTCCATCTCAGTAAGAGGCTGTCATTTTAAAGTTAAATGAGATTTACAAAAAAAGGAATCTCCACAATAATATTTGCATAAAGCCTGCATGAATTACATCGGAAATCTCATCTACGTAGCACCAATATTTACAGACTAAGCATTTTCCGATGCTTCAATGCATTGGCTTTTGGCAACAACGTATCAGAAGAGTCTATAACCGGCACACTTTTCATCACAGGACGAGCGTTCAACTAGACAGTCAGCTGTTAAACTCTATATAGAGTTATATACCCTAGAAAATGCACGCCTTCCTTTGACTTTATGATATTTTATGGTACACCCCTATAATCACATCAGGTTTTAAGAATATTCACACCTAAGGCTCCTTTTCACCCAGATTTCAACTCTGTATTTTGGATATATCTTCCTTTAATAGGTGGGCTGAAACATCCGCAATATTGGTGGGGGACTGAGAATATGAGATTATGAATTGAACAGGAGCGTGGTTTTCAATTCGTGTAAACTATGTATGGTTTGTATGATATTTCTCTATGGCACAATGCTGAGACTGACAGCTAGTGGTGTGGCGTTCGTTTCAGGCAACGAGAAACTGTCTTTGCTGACAATGAATAAGAAGTACAAGCTGCGCATCGAACTGGAGGATTTCTTGGGAGAGAAGAAGTGGGCCGAGTACGCGTCGTTTTCAATCAACCCATCAACAGACAAATACCGACTAACTGTTGCAGGATATTCTGGAAATGCAGGTATACCCATTACCCAATACCTGGATGAACAACTGCACTTGGGATGGAATTAGTCTCCTCGCGTATCTGTCAGTATGCTTGCATGTCTTTTTGTGTGTCTGTCAGCAGTCCTAGTAGTGTCTCTGTCTGTCCTATTCTTTTGCTTTCATAGCTTACTTTGTCCTTGTCTCTTCACAGAAGTCTTTACCTTTAGAAGGTGATATGAATGAACCAATGAATGAATGAAGTTTTATACGGCTAGTTGATGTTCTTATCACCTTCAATGTAGGTCAGCATATGACTTTTTTATTTTTACTAGCCTATCTTTATATTTATGTCGAGACAATGTGGTTAAATTCAAATGAGAAATTTTATGTAATACCGAAAGAACTTATTTACAAACATGGATAGGCCTAAATAAATACACACAAATAAAATGCGTATGTTCAGACGTGCATGTAAACAGACCCATACCCGTAAGCCGCAATTTTCTTGTTAACGGCTGGCTTGAGTAAATTTACGGCTGGTTTACGGCTAGCCGAAAAATCGCGTAAAGTTTCTTTTCTGCTATAAGCGCATTTCTTACCTTAATGTTTCGTCTCGTACTCAGGAGACAGCTTGACCTACCACAATAACATGATGTTCAGCACAAAGGACGCGAACAACGATCCGTATTCTGAGAACTGCGCACAAGTGTTTCCCGGAAGCTGGTGGTTTAACGCGTGCATGCATTCCAGTCTGAATGGCCCTTATCCAGGAGGTTCCCAAATACCGGGACATAAAGGGATTTTCTGGAATGGAAACAGCTATTCGTTAAAAGCCACAGAAATGAAAATTGTCGCCGTAAAGTAAAAATATACGGAATTCGCTCTAAACGGATTGTTATTGTTAATGATAAACAAAGTTATAATTACAATTCATCATAAGACTATAACTGCCTGATTTCTTTTAATGGTAATTCCGTTTCGTGGTCGCAACTAAGATGATCATGCGCGCAATATACTTCTTCTGTTGATTTAAGACTATTGTTAAAAGGTCAGTTAAACTGGAGGTTGAATTCATAATTTCACAATCTATGAATTTGTGATATAACCTGAAGGCTGGCAAATATATAGTTAAGTTGCACAATTTGTGTTTTCGCTGATAAATCTTTTAATGTGTTGCGCTTTGGATCGACCAGAGGGGTATTCCTTCTGTTCTTCGCAGTCTAGAAAACTGCTATAAAGTCTGAAGGTTGGCAATCGAAGGGCTTACTGTAGGCTATGTCTCTAAAAAAATAAAACAAGGTTTGATTTTATGCTGAAAAAATACGTCAATTTTTTTCGGCAATTTGGATCGGTTAATGGAGTAAGCCTTCCGTTCCATATTCAAGTTGTAGACAGTGTTCAAAAATGAATTCTTCAAGTGGTAGCTGCACACGCAGGGTCTTATAGTAGGCCTAAACCAGAATATAGGACTGCAACTGCGATTCTAGCAACGGGTCCCAAGATGTTCAAAGAGGCCATTCGGACGACCTCAAATGGACACAAGTAGTGAAATCCGATGTCTATCTGGTGTCGAACTCATCTGAGCGTAGCATTCAATTGAACAGTATATAAAAGTATTTATAGATAGAAACATTTATGGATATAGTCTATATATATATATAATTATATATATATATATAGAGAGAGAGAGAGAGAGAATGCAATGGGCGTGTTTTGCCACTTGAAAGCTAATATTCATTGACGTCGAGCGGTGCAGTATAATTGGATAGACTAAGAATTCAACTTATGAGAACAACGTTTATAGTTTATATCGGCTTTGCTCTCTTGTCTTGGGTTCAGCTCCTCGCTACCTACGCTCCATCTTTACTCTCTCTCTTCTTCTCTCACAGGTCGCTCAGCCCTCCGTTCCTCTTCTAGGGGTGACTTTCCGGTCCATTTTGCTCGCGCTGCTACTAAGCAGCGCCGAGCATTCTCTGTCGTTGGTACAACAACGTGGAATGACTTGCCATCCTTCCTTCGCCTATCCCGTCGTACTCATTCTACTTCCTTCTATATACACAACTGAAGACTTTACTCTATGATCAGGCCTGGCTCGGGAGCGCCTCTGAATAGAACCCTTGAAGAGGCGCTATATAAATCTTATGATTGATTGATTATAGGCTATGACAAGCGTAGTAGTTTATTCAAGGTTAATATGTGTGAGGTAAAGATATGCTAGATCAGTAAATGCCATGTAACTTAGGCTACCTAATCCTTTTGGAGGTGCAAAAAGGAGGGATATGAATACTGTGCTGTATTGTATTACACTACATTAGGTTCGACGAAAATAGCTTCAACTTAGGTGTGCCATATCATTGAGTTCGAAGCAGAACTTTTGGGTGCGGTCGTTTGGGCTCAGAAAAGCTTTGGCGCCGGACAGTTGGACGCCATTTCAGTATAATATATAGATAAGACTTATAACTATTATTGGAAGCCATAATATTACATTTCCGTCTCTGATTTCTTCCTCCTGAAGTGGTTCTATGCAAAATTGCTATTTTAATCAAATTACAATCATAGGCTTAATTAGATACGTTATAATAGAAGAAGCCTTATGAATCGTGTAATATGATTTAATTGGTACAACTATTACTTACTACACACCGCTATATAGTCACTGCATCGAAAGATTACCTGGCTACAATCTATTCTTTCATATTCCTGTTATACTATAACGACGTTTATTCGTCTTATTGTGAAACGTCTGCGAGAACAATATACTCGATTAAAATATAAAAGTAATTTAATGGATGAAGTGACGTGCAATAAAATAGCAGGCATTTGAAAGTGTAATAATAAAATAGGAATTTGAAGCCCATCATGAACATGCCGAGAACAAAGTAGAACTCTCATACTGAAATCGCAAAGAGAAAGTTCCCCAGCCATGCAGGGATTCGAGTAAGACATGGTCCCCACATCGAACGCCTCATTTCTTGGGTTCTTAGGGCCTATAGTTTGCATGGATTTTCCCTGTGTGGGCATGGTCCGGAACACAGATCACGTAGGTCGAAAGCCACTTCGACTTCATCTGATAGGACACAAACTCTATCGAGGATCAAACACATACACCGCTCACACCGAAAGGGACCTGCCCACGCTAAATACCAAAACACGTTTATGCAGGCCCGTGGGGACTACCTCCTTAGGACCACTCTAATACTAAGCATTGCATACAATATAAGCACTTCTAGCTTATTGTGTCCTACTTGGAATATTCAAACATCATTGAGACTCTACCGAACTAATAATTAAACTAGCCAAACCAGTTAAGCTAAACTTCGTTTAATGGTAACCTTACTGTATATTTACAGTGTAGTTACATTTTAATAAACACTGGATTCTTATGTCCTACTCGTAGTCCTAGAACAAGCCTTTCAAAAGTAATTGATACGCTCAAACTAATAAAAATATAATTTAAGTAGTTTATACGGAGTTGAACTTGATGCGCAACTTCAGAGCACACTTATATTAGTAGACTAATTCAATTATTAGACTACCATGAGTAATTGGGAGACTCTACAGTCTACATTCAACTGTATGCAGGCAAGAAACCGGTCGTCCGAGTTAAAACATTCCCAAAAGTTGCTGATTTTGCATCAGTCTGCGTCCTTCTAAGAAAATTATACACTCATGACTCTCAAATATTTAAAGCGGGTTTGTAATTCTTCATTTTAATTCTTTGATTTAACAACCCAATATCTGTCACACCCACGCACCTGACAACACTCGATGTCACACCCACGTTCAACATCAAACTAAGAAGGGCTCTACGTTGAGTACTCGTAAACATCCAAACTTACTTACAACGCCTTTTCTTTCTAGTGTCATCAATTTTACAACAGAGGTAGACCTATATAAATAATACATAAACTCTTTATAGAAGGTTTAACGGCCGTCAATACCAACGCAGCTGGAAGACGTTAAACTGATCTCTTGCACCACAACGTACATCTGAAGCACAGCGCATTGTCGGTGTATCTAGTTATATTACGCTTAATAAATTATAGTAACCGCATCGCCAGTAGCGGCACGAAATGCGCATCAACTTCTGTAAATGCGTGGGCGTTGCATGACAACACTCACGCTCAACTTCAGAATATCGAGTACTCCACGCAAATAACTCATAAAATATCACAACTTACATACGACTCCTTTTCTTTATGGTCGTATATTTTACAACTTGTGTTGGCCTTATATAGGCCTGCAGCCGCTGAAAAGGATATTCGGTTGAGCCACTCGGAAGTGACGGCGAAGTCCTGAGGTTGCCAAAAGTAGAACACGATGTCGCAACCGCTGTGCCATTTTTTGCTACTGGTCTTTCTGACCGGTAGAGCTGTTGTGTTGGTGAAGGCATCAGACAATGAGGTGCGTTGCGGATATGAAACCTGCTGCCAGTCAATGGCTAAATTGATGACGGCTTTCAATAAACTATCTGCAAGTATGAATGAAATACACGGTAAACAATCGAAGGATCTGGAAGAGCTGAAGGTGAACTTGAATAGAAGTCTTACTTCGACGGCCGCCATTTCCACGCAGTTGCAAAAACATTCAGCAGATCTCTTGAGCCACGACGAACGTCTCAAGGCGCACGATGTATCGCAGACCGATCTGTATAAACTTGTGCAAGGTAAGAGGTCACTCTTCTGTTTAACTTAACATTTGAAAGGTTACCGCACAGCGCAAATGGAAGGACTAGTTAAGACATTATAGGCAAAATATCACATGATGTCATGAAATAAGCGTGACTTTCTTTGCGCAACTTAACATCTTCATTTGCTTGAAGCTACGCTTATTAGACAATGTAGTGAACCTAGCTGCCATCTATAATCAATGCAGATGTTTTTGGACAGGTTCGTGCGTTGCTCAACCTAAACCAACGGACTGCTCTGATATCCGAGCAGCAGGTAGCAGCGTCAGCGGTGTATATCGAGTGTATCCAGGGAGCGGTGATAAACGAATCGAAGTAGACGTCTACTGCGATTTTGGTAGTGTGGGACAAAGTTGGCTGGTAAGAATGAATCAAGGAAATAATCGAATCACAAATTTTAAGGACTGCATAAATGTTGTATGCCTGTTTTAATTGTACAGAAAACCCATAAGTACATGTAGATCTAATTTTCTTTTGTTACTTTGCCAACATTTCATCTCATAGTATACTATAGTTTATAGTGCCATGGCCAGGTTGTCAGTTTCAATATTATTTTTGAAAAAATATATACGCAAAATTCAATAATTACAGTCACGGAGTTGTATATCTTTTTTTACTATAACATTACCGGATAAATTTCTGAAAATTGTCAACAGAAGCAAACGTCCATGTTGATTTCTTGTTGGTAAAATCAGTGCAATTTCCTGCTATCGAAGATGTCAATTCAAAAAACGAGGGTTTTCAGTTTATTCCACAGATGGCAGAAACCCATTCGTAACGGTGTTACAAGCAATAATTGAAGACAGAGGGCTTTATTTATTTTTTAATTATATTGTTCGTTAAAAAGTTAATAAAAACTATATAGCGCAATGGATATATGTAAGTTAATGATCTAAAAATTATAAAACATCAGCTCAGCGCTTCAACTGTTAGGCCTACCCTAACGTAACGTTGAATTGACTCACCATTAGAAAGGACAATGAAATGTCGGGTAAAATTGTACTTTATAATTTGTTTCTCATACTAATCATCTAAATAATATAATAGAAACAATTTTGTATAACTAACTCATGCCCTACAATGTATTTAAAAATTATAAATTATAATTTTACTCTTTGTGTAAGCCGTACAAAGGAGAAGATTGAAATTTCTCTAATTTGCTGCCGGTTGAGAAATATACCCATATAAGAGATTTGCAAATTTGGTGCTTTGCTATTAATTTGATGCATAGTCAATATCGGCATTTATTGTGTAAAAGCAAGCAATGGTGAATATGCTGCTAAACGTCAGTCTCCCCAAAACGGCGTAACTTTGCCTCCACAAACTGGTGATAACCAATCCTCGTCTCCATTTCTCCATTTTATACAAAACTTGACATGAAACTGTTCAATGCTACACGATAGCTGACAACACCACGTTATGCAAGAAATAAAAGAGAAAGTCAGCTAATGTTACGCTATCTATCAGCATTGCGATAGTTACGTATTCATAAAATTCATCGCCGTTATTATAGTCGCTTGAACTTGTTTCAAACCAAAATAAAGTCGTCAAGTCGCATAAAATGCTCCAACACAGGGTCAAAAGTCACGTTGACTTTCATCGCCACCTTTAAAATGTAAGAGTGAGATCATTATTGTGTGTTTTTCATGTCAAGGTATTTCAACGACGTAAAGATGGCAGCGTCGATTTCGATCGAAACTGGAATGACTATGCAAATGGCTTTGGAGGTCTAACTGGAGAATTTTGGCTAGGTACGACAGTCTATCATTTTAGATAAATCCGGAATTCTGAAGGCATTTTGACTCAACTTAAATTAATTCGTAGGCCTATCTGAGTTTACGAAGAAACAAGTTGCTCTCTGCAACGGGCTATCAGGTGAAAGTTAAATGAGACATACACATATGAAGTCTCAACAATAATATTTGCATAAAGCCTGCATTGATTAAATTGCATTTCATATCTATAGAGCGACTTAGCATCAATTATTGATAACGCTCAGCATTTCACCCTTTCCTCAAAGTATGGCCTTTTCCCAGTCTTAGTCTCAGAGGAAGCTCTATCCGGCTCACTTTTTATCACATGGCGAGCGCTGAAACATTCAGCGTGTTAAACTCTGCTCTGATCCTGCCAATGAGGAGGAGGAGAAGGAGGATGATGAGGAGGTGGAGGAGGCAGAGGAGATGCTAAGGCAGGTTTTGTCGTTGACGTAAGAGCTTGAAAGATGGAGGATCGAAAAGATTTGAACAGTGCTTAGGCTTAATATATTGCCGGAGTTGTAAGTTGGCGGAAGGATTTTGAAGTAGATGAGCTCAGAGGTTTTCAGCCATTGGAGTAATTTAAGGACGGTAGTGATATGATTATGATTGGGTGTCTTCGTGCCAACTCGGACCAGTGATTCTAGGATGAGTTGCAGACGCTTTATTTGGGTGAATTAAAGGTTGGGCAAAAGAGGATTACAGTAATCAATCTTGGAACGGACAAAAGACCTACGTCTCTTAAACGATTTTGGAGGCAGTTTCAAAATGCGGTGGAGGATACAAATATGCATGATGTAGGTGCGCAAGAGGTTGGCGAAGTCAGAACCAGAGCACTGACGTATCTGATGCTCGATCCGACAACTCTGGCTCGTCATTCGGGGATTCATCCTCGGTAACAGCAGTGTCAGACCTCCCAGGATTATACATCATAAACCCTTGTTCCCTTCCTCTTCCCGGTCTTCGTCACTGCGCCGATGTCAGCTCTACTGCAGGACCAGTATGCGTTCTTCCAGGCCGGTTCCACAACAGCAGTGCTCATCTCCATATTGCACCACGTCACCGCACACTTCGAGCACATTGCGTATGTTGCGATCGCCTCACTTGACTTCTCTAAAGTTTTTGACTCAGTAAGGCACTATACTCTCTCTGAAAAACTCTCTCAGCTCTTCCATCCGGAGGCAATATAGGCTACAATTGGCTTGTCAAAACTTTCCATCAGAACGCAGAAGGTTCGCTGGCAGCACTTCCACCGCTGAACATAAAAACTCCAGCGTTGGGCAAGGTTCAGAGGTGGGGTCCCCACCTACATGTATGGCGCAACGGCCTCGGACCTGCATCCAGTACACACTAGTAACAAGATAATTAATTATGCTGACGATACTTACCTTCTCGTGGGCGCAGTGATGAGGGCGACAATCGAGGATGAGTTGGCGCATCTCGCCGAATTGGCAGCTATAGAAGCAACTTGCATTGGCGATTTTGACGGGGCTAATTTGGCCTTCGGGTGATTTGACGGGTTTATTTTGACCATTGGCGATTTTGACGGGGCTATTTTGGTCGTTGACGATTTTGACGGGGCTATTTTGGTTGTTGGCGATTTTGACGGGGCAATTGTGACGGGGCTATTTTGACGAGGCTGTTTTGACGGGGCTATTTTGAAGGGGCTATTTTGGTCGTTGACGATTTTGACTGGGCTATTTTGGCCTTTGGTGATTCTGACGGGGCTATTTTTGACGGCTACGTAGAGCGGTACTTTTCAAGGGGCGGCAAATTCTGGCAAAATACAAGATGATCACTTCCTTTAAAAAGAGTTCATTTATGGGTAAGGGGCGTCGTTTTTGTCCTTACCTATAGCACAAAACTGTCAAAGACTGTCAAAGGTGGTCACTGCACCATACCAGTCACACCGGTCTGCGCGCCAAATCTTACTAGCCCTTGTCTACGCATCGTATACAGATGTAAATAGACCGATTAGGTCAGCGAATTTCAAAAGTACAAAACTATTTAAAATATGAACCGATTTATTTGAGAAATTTCTTTAATCTGTGCTATTCACTCGTTATAGGCAACGATAAACTGTCTCTGCTAACGATGAACAGAAAGTACAAGTTACGCGTCGAACTGGAAGATTTCACGGGAGAGAAACGTTACGCGGAATATTCGACCTTCTCTGTGAATCCAGCAACTGATAAATATCGATTGGCTGTGGGAGGATATTCCGGAAATGCAGGTATTCAAAGCTACATAATATTCACGTAGACAGTGAATACATTGCATAAGTATTGTACGATTTGCGATTTGCTTTATTTTGTACAAAGCTTTACACACAAAAGTGTGGGGCAATGCTTGAAAGTTATAATGCCGTATAAAACAACAGGCCACTGAGCACAGCCAATTCTACTGGTTTATCTGTTTGGTCTCTTTTCAGGGGACAGTTTGGCACCCAAGCATAACGGCATGATGTTTACGACCAAAGATGTCGATAATGACCTGCGTAATGATAACAGTGCGGTAACGTATCGCGGGGCCTGGTGGCACGGCGATGGCCATAACTCTAACCTCAACGGTCGTTATCTCAGAGGTTCTCATACATCATACGCCGATGGAATTGAATGGTACCATTGGCGTGGCTTTTACTACTCCTTCAAAACTACGGAAATGAAAATTGCAGCCATTTAGATTAGAATCAGAACTTAACCAAAACTGACACTAATGCTAATGGTATAGGCTAATACTAATACCAGAACTAGTCTGGAGGTGATTATGGTGATGATTACGATGCTGATTATGACAATAAAATAAACTATAAAGAACACTAATGATAATAATTATAATAATTATTAGCATTTTCCGGACCGACTGGTCTTCTTGCATTATTAATACCAAACACAAAAATGTAATTGTCGACGGACTGTGCTTTGATTCATACATTCTGTGTTCTCCAATGTAGATTCTGATTTTATGTAGGCTGTATGTAGGCTACCTCCGTGTTTGGGGTTGAGAGTACAGAATACTTGTAATAAAACAGGGTCCTATGACAGGCTTTATATCAGATACGATATTATGCTGTCGAAATTTGAAAGCACTGAGGGTATATTTTACACCTCTTTATCATTTATTGTAGGCTTATCTGAACTGCTTTCGCTCAATTTGTCTTGCATCGTCACTCAACTATACATCGTTAATTATTTAAGAGAATTTATTTTGTCTAAACATGTTGGCCTCATAGAGCCTTTTGATGGACGATTACATTGATAGCTAAGCATACATCAATCATAGATCTAGAGTAGATTTAAGCATAAGCGTATCTGACTCATAAATTACAATGACGATGATTTTATTTGACAACCCTTTGTCAGCTCTTCTTAAACTATGGTTAATACGAAGCTCAGCTGTTGTAAATCAAGAATCAGAGCGAGCAGTAGACTGACATGTGAAGGCTTTGAAGAGTCATGTCTAAAATATAGCTCGCTGTATACAACATTGTGTAAGATGCTGAATAGTGGTTAATGACATATCTACTTAAACAAAGTAAAGAAAGAATCGTAATTGTAAACTCGTTATTGCCAAAGCGTTGTTCAAGAGCTAGGCGCAGGTCACGAGTTCATTCACGGGCTCCTTCACGAGGCCTGAAGAACCTGAACAAGTGAAGCCATTACCTCCTTCGTTCATCTGCAGTAACTGGTACACTTATCTGCATGCATGAAGACAATCAGTCTGCAGAGTTAAGCCAATAATTTTCTCGAAGATGTAACACGGTGTATGCAATTTTTCGTAAGAGGCTCGTTGGTGATCAGTGACTTAAGAGTGCTTACTGAAACAAATATACAGAGAAGGCCTTGAAAAGAAACTGGTAGATGGGTATAGAAGTAAGGCCATTACCTCTTTGGTTTCTCCATAGTAACTGTCACAATCAGGGCCGATGTCACGATATAAAGTCTCCCCCGAAACAGACTCTGGCTGATATAATGTCCCTCCCCGGAGACTCTGTATCGAAACAAAGTCTCCCCCATTGAAATAGAATCTACTCCTCTGCGATACAAAGTCTCCCCTACTAAAAATCGCCCCCTCTATATTTCGGTTGCTTTTCTATATGATTTTAAATAGGATTTAATATGTACATTTCTTAAATAAATTACTTTTGTCTTTATTAGTTGAATTGGACACAAAAAATGAAGTGAAAATAAGAAATGTGTGAAATAAATGTTTTACAGGTGTAAATGTAGCATTGTATAACACCGCTAGGATGTCGGGCGCGCATATGTATTCAGAACGCAGTGGAGAGATAACGTACATTGTTATATAATTAAGAAAATGGCTCGGACTGAAAGTAGACATTTTACTGGTGCTAGTTGGCATTGGTTTTTGAAACGATTCTGTGGTCAGTAATCCCTATCGGATCCCATTAATTGATTGATGTGTATACCCTACGCCAGGAAGCGATAACTAGATTCACTCTGATTCTTTGCGGGTTAGGCTAGATCTACCACTGAAATTTGTGTTCGATAGCGGTCGTTCAACATTATTAGCGTCAGATGTATCAGTGCATCTAATTAGTTTTAAAGGAGTCGGAAATGCATGGGAATAACTTTAACGTACTGGCTTCCCGATGAGAGCTAGCACTGGCTTCTATGCGATTCATGATGCCTACCCTTCAACCTGGATCAATCAGCTTATATGAGCTTTCACTTGATTTTAAGTGATTCCTTTGATGCGGATTAGGCCTACCATTCATCCATTCATCTGGTTAATATATTCGTTGTTTATTATTGCTTGCTGTTGTCAGATTATTACTAGAGAAGTCAGAACCAGTGATTGTAAATAAAGTACTGGCTTCCTGATATGAGCTTGCCCTTGCTTTTCTGGCATTCATTGATGAAGATTAGGCATTCACTCAATTATAGGCAATAGGCCTACCTATTTAATGATCGCAGCTAAACCAAACCTATTTAGTATCGATAGGCCAATATCATTAAAGAAAATAAAGCATTGTAGTCCAGACTAGGTATTATTAATAAGTTATATTGAATGTTAGTCCTGAAATACAATAATTAATGAACAGTTCACTTCGTAAATGAAAAAATATTCTCATCTGCGATGATAGGATTAAACATCACTTAAAGAACAACATTGAATTATTTATCGTTTCGGAACGAAACTTGCATTTACAGTATGTGCTGGAAGAGGATAAGCAAGAAAAAAAGTAAGAGGCCCGTCTGTGCAGAGTTCGACTAATTTCAGTTAGCGATTTAACCTCTCTCTGCTCTAACTGGCAACCGGACTCGGATCATCACTGAAGATTGATCTATGGATGACCCCTCTGATATGACGCAGCGCTCGGGAATAAGCTGGTGCCCTGTGATCGTTTTCAGAGTAGCGCTGTAGAAATTTGGAGTTTCCAATTACGACTACGATATTTTATGGCCCCTTGTCAACTCTTGATATAATCTTAGTAATCTATTCTACACACTTAAAACGAAGCTAAGTCGCTGTAAGTCAAGAATCTGATGTGTAAAGGCTTTGAAGAGTCTTCTCGAAGATGCTACTCAGGGCATACAGTTTTGCGTAAGATGCTAAACGGTGATCAATGACATATACATGTTTACTTAAACAAAGTTTCCAGAGAAGACCCTGAAATGGTAGATCGGTATAGAAGTCATTATCTGCTTTGTTTTATTCAGAGGAACGGGTACAATCGAATGCATGTACTTGTAGGCAAGCATCCAATCTCTCGAGTAAGTAAAGCATTTCCAAATGCGCGGACGATATATCAACATACGTCTGTCAAATAAACCAAAACAATCATCTTCAACTCATAAATATTTAAAACGATTTTGACATTATCTCGTTGGTTCTTTGTCTCAACCACTCAATATATATCACTCCCAGGCTGACTATCTATCGACTTTAAATCAATCACTCCCACGCGTCCTTACACTCCTACATCTGTCCATCCACGATCAAATTCAACATCCGAGATAACTAAGTTGAGAACTCATAAAGTGCCCAAAATTATTTACAACGCCTTATCTTTACAATAGACGTAGGCTTTTAATGGGCCTATTTATATACAGATGTTGAAGAGAGGATTGCATTCAGTAATTCTAAGGTGACGGTGTAGCTCCAGCGAAGCCGAAACTACAACATGAAGTCGCACTTACGTTGTCATTTTCTGTTGCTGGTTCTTCTCTTCGTTAGAGTTGTTGTGCTGGTTAACCCTTTAATGACGAGCATGTACTAAAATGTATGGGAAACCAATGCAGCTCGTCGTTAAAGGGTTAAGGCATCAAACAAAGCGATAAGTTGTGGAAATGATGCCAACTGCCAGGTATTAGCGAAATTGATGGAGGCCGTCAATTAAATAAATAATAAACTGGAGGAACCATCTTCATGTCCAGATGTGCATGTAAAGCTCGATAAACTAGCTGGCACTGTGCATGAACTGCACGGTAAACAAGTGAAGGATGTAGAAGAGTTGAAGGTGAACATAAACAGAAGTCTCTCTTCAACGGCCGCCATCTCTACTCAGTTGGAAAAGCATTCAGCAGATCTCTTGCGCCTCGATGAACGTCTCAGTGCAAGCGATGTATGTCCAGATGTGAATGAAAAGCTCGATAAAATAGCTACAAATGTGCGTGATATACACAGTAAGCAAGTGAAGGATGCGGAAGAGTTGAAGGTGAGCATGAATAGAAGTCTTTCGTCTACGTCCGCCGTCTCTGCGCAATTGGAAAAACACTCGGCAGATCTCTTGCGCCATGACGAACGTCTCAAGGCACACGATGTATCGCAGAACAGCATCTATGAACTTGTGAAAGGTAAGAGAGCAATATTCTCATTATTTTTTTGGTTTTGAAAGGTAACCTCAAAGCGCAAATGGAGGGGATTATGAAGACTGGTAGACTAAGTGGTAGACTGGTAGACAAGGTTTGCGTCTCTGATGTGTCAACACCGGCTATAGGTATACTCCACAGGCCGCCGAGCACTGCGCTCCTCTGTTCACGGTGACCTGACGGTCCCATTCGCCCGCTCTGCGACCATTACAGAGCCGTTCCTTCAACAACCTGGAACGGGCTACCTTTAGATTTACGACACCTTCCAAACTGTTTGCAGTTTCACCAACTGTTGAAGACTGCTTTCTTTCTCATGGCCTAGGACGGGAGCGCCTCTGAGTAGGGATCTTGAAGGGGCGCTATATAAATGTTCATTGATTGATTGTTTGATTGGTTGGTAGGCGATACAAAATATCACACAATGTCATGAAAAATATCATAATTAAAGTCATCTAGTTAGCGTGACTTCGTCTCAAGGCACACGTCGAATCGCAAATAAGTGCTGACCAAATTTGTAAGGTAAGCGCACTCTATCTTTGTTGAATTTCTAGGGCTAGATGCAAATTAGACCTAAGACTGTTTCGATTACTAATGTCGCCTTGCGGGCTTGCCACAAAGCGGTATCAGTCGGTTTCAGGCCGTCATCAACGCAGCTGCTTGTCTGTTATTGCAATGTAAAAGCTTGACCAATGGACATATTCTGGAAACCAAGTCTCTCTCTCTTTCAACAAACAGTTTAAAATGCACTTATTACGTAACCACAAGAATTAGCATATTCGCTGACAGTATTTTTTTTTTACAGTTTTGTGAAGCGTCCTAGAAGTAGCTTGCTACCGACGACGCTATAATTATCTTCTTTTCTCTCTTCCGTCAGGTGTGTGCCGACTATGAGGTTTTACAAGATGGCTCCATTTCTTTTCTGTCTCTGATAGTATCCAAGGCCGTTCTCGTGTCCAAGCCTTTTTCTGCAATATCTTGTCTCACGATTTCCATCCATGTCTTTACTTATCTTCCTCGACTCCGTGTTCCCTCCACGTGACAATACAATGCCCTTGCTGGTAATCTCTTATCGTCCATTCTTACTACATGACCAAACCACGTCAGTCTTCTTTTTCTGATCTTGTCTACCAGTGTTTCCGTCTGCCCCAACTCCTTCCGTGTTACCTCATTACGAATCCTGCCCGCTATTCTTCTTAGCCAGCTCATTTCCGCAACAAGAATCCTCCTTTCATCCTCCTTCCGTAACCACAAACGCTCGGATCCATGCATAAGTACTGGAGTTACAAATGCTCTATATAGTTTTATTTTTGTTCTTGTTGATATACTGCTTGTCTTCCACATCCTAGTTAAATCTGCCAAACATCGCTGAAGCCAAGCCAATCCTATGTTTTATGTCCTTTGTGCATTGTCCATCTTCTTATTCCTTCCATGTACACAAGCTCTGTGACTTGCTCCGGTTCATCTCCATTCAATCTCACCTTCAGTTCTTCAAGTTCTTTTCCGATGGTCATTGTCTTGGTTTTTTTACATTTATTTTGAGTCTAAACCTTCCGCTACTGTCATGCACTTTGTCTGTTAGCTCATGCAGGTGGTTCGGCGATTCTGTTATCAGGTCAATATCATCAGCAAACCCAGATTGTTAAGTTGGCCTATCTGTCCATATAGTGTCACTCCAGCTTCGACAGAATTCATTGTACAGCTCATCATGGCTTCCAGAAGCATGTTAAACAAATCTGGTGACAATCCGCATCCCTGCCTTACACCTACTGTGATCTTGAACCACTCCGTTAGTTCTCCATCCATCCACTCTGAGGACGCTATATAAATCGTCCTTTTTACAATTACAATTACAAAACTCAAGCAGTTACTAACCAGTCAACCCATTGTCGACTATTCAAGTTGTGTGAACATTATTTGCTTGCAGATGAACCCTTAAGTTCTTAAAGAACTTTAACACCGCTTAGGTTAATTTAGCGTAGAACAGCATTAGCAAACCTAGACCCGTAATAACAGAACAGCCACGTCGATCGTCTACTGTTGCATAAAATCATTAGTCTACTACTAGTTACTGCACTGCAAACGTGTGAATAACTGGTCTAAATCTGTTCTTAAATGCTTAATACTCCTACACCGAGCAATGCATGCAAAATGAACCATTTGGCTATCAGTTTCGAATGTCATACTCCTTTCAGTAATTATTATTGAGATTCTCAAACTAATAATTTAAATAGTTTTTACAGAGTTTTAGTTTATGCGCAACTTAAGAGCAAACTTACCGCAAATTTGTATGTATGTATGTGTGAGCACTTGTTATAGCGCCCCTTCAAGATTTCTACTAAGAGGCGCTCCCGACTACATCGCGGACACTGAATCGGAGTTTCACGCCGAAGCGCATGAGCAATTGCGAGTGAAGGACTTGCCCAGGGTCCCTACGCGGCGGCTTGAGGTGGATTCGAACCCGCAACCCTCCGGCTGCAAGGCACCGAACATACCCATTCATATGGCAAAAAACATTTACCAGCATCCTGAGTTCGACTCGTAATAGTGGAGTACGCCCAATAAACATTATAATTTACTGAGACTGTCTAAATAACACGTTAGTTAGTCTGCCTGGCAATTCGAGAGGCGAATTATATTAAGTAAGCAAGTAAGTGACTATATCCTTTATTAAAACCAACTGCTAATCGCGCTTTGGCAGACAAGCATAAATCACCCTAATAATAAATGTTTTACGTGCCAAACTATATGCTATGGGTAAAATTCTGTCAGGTGCACGTGGACGCATTGAGTAATCTAGGCTACAGGTTTAACAGTTACTGTAGCAGCAGACTATGCTAGACATACTACTACTACTATTCCTTTATTTCACAAACTCGTTGACACAAACGCAACAAGATTACAAAATCAACAGTTTAGATATCGATTAGACAAAAATAATAGTCAAATAGATAAGAGGGTTAGGAATGTATTAATGACTGAGACCTATTGCTAAAGAAAATGATTGTTTAGCCTTATACACCATAAAGTACTTTAAGTATGAAATTTCGATCATCCCTTGCCAGCAAAGTGAAATCACGAGGCCGGGGTCGAAGATTATAATGACGAGTAATTATTGGTGGAAACAGTGAGCGAAATCGTTCCTTATCACTGCCTTTAGTAGACTGCCGTCAGCATCATACACCAGCTGATCAATATCTGGTTAGTTAGGAGGAAGATATCCGGCATGCTTAATTCGCTGCAGAAGTTTCTGAGTCTTTTTCGGTCTTCAGCATGGCCAGGATCGATGCGCATGGTCTTAAATAGACGGGCTTCAGCGTGCTGGCTTAGTTGCTCAGAACTTGGATAGGAATCAGGAAGGAATCGCAGTCGACCCCTCGTCGCATCACTGGCCCCTTAATGGCCCGCTCCTTCTGCCAAACAAATCCCACCAAGCCGGGGCTGCGTACGGCATCCTGGCTAGAGCCGTCGCGCGGACGACGTCATGAAGTGATGGACCCGATAGCCCATGGGTGACCAGGACACGGAGGGCTTATAATGTCTGCCTCGCCTTGCTGCATGTGTTATTTAGATGCATCTCTAAACATGTTCATGCTTGCCACCCTATAACTGAGGCCAGGAGGCATTGTCACACTGCACGGCCTCGGGAAACGGTAGCCGATTGGTTAGGACGCTGTCATTGAAACGCAGGTTTCGAGAATTTCCTGAGGCAGTTATTGCGTAAGGACCTCTAGCAAGTCCTTCACCAACAATCTCTCAACGCCATCCACTGATATTGGGTCAGTATGCAGCACCACTTAATAATTTTTTAAGTAATAATAATAAAAGCAGCAGCAGCAGCAGCAGCAACATCAACAGCAATAATAATAATAATAATAATAATAATAATAATAATAATAATAATAATAATAATAATAATAATAATAATAATAATAATAATAATAATAATAATAATAATAATAATAATAATAATAATAATAATAATAATAATAATAATAATAATAATAATAATAATAATAATAATAATAATAATAATAATAATAATGACGTTTAAGTCCCTGAGGGATCATGTGTACCTCGGAGCCAAAAATAATAATAATAAAATAATAATTATAATAATTATACTAATAATATATATATATATATATATATATATATATATATATGCTGCTATCTGAGCCTATCTCACCCCATTTAGTCCCAGGAAGCTGATACGCCGAGTCACTGTAGTGGTGTCCAAAAACTGAGAATCAAGATTTCGGTAGTGTCAGCAGACTTGCGAGAGACCATCAATCTGCTCCAGCTCTTATCAGTTGCCCTTCAAATCGGAAACTCCCTATCTATTCTAGACACTTCGGATTGAAGCAGTTATGAGACTGATGCCAACTAAAGACTCAATGGCGTTTTGTAGGCCCAGTAATTATTTTATTCATTTATTGGTTCACAAACAGAGAGGCACTCCGCTATCTGGTAGGCCTACATAGAGTATAGCGGTGTGCCTATCTGCTTGTGGACCAATAAACGTAAGGTGAAGACAGTCAATTTAATTTGTATGTTATGAGTTTATTGGTATTCTGAAGAAATAAATTTGTAATAATAATAATAATAATAAGAATAAGAATAATAAGAATAATAATAATTATTATTATTATTATTATTATTATTATTATTGCCTCAATTATTATTATTGCCTCAATAATAATATGGACTGTCCTCTGATGCTCTGCAAGAGGTCGCTCGAGCCACATCGGTCGCGAGGCTCCTCTACTCTGTCCCAGCCTGGTGAGGGTTCACATTAGGCGAAGACGACTTGGATTCCTTCCGGCGACGTCACCCAATATGGAGGAATTAGCGGCTGGAGCCGATGCTAGGCTCCTAAGTAATGTGATACGAAATAACAATCACGTTCTGAGGAGCCTCTTTCCACCCCTCGCCAAAACTCGCTACAACCTGCGTCCTAGACTGCATCCATATGTGCTACCAGAAAAGGATGTTAACAACTTTATCCCTAGAGTCCTCTTTGCCCGTAATCACTGACAGAGTTCTGTTAACTCTTTTCATTTATTATTTTATTTGTCTGGTTTATGCTTCGACATGTAACTGGGTGCGGTGTGCCACCCAGATTTGTCTCTTTTTCAAATAAACGAATATATATAATAATAATAAAAATAATAATAATAATTATTATTATTATTATTATTATTATTGTTATGATTATTATTATTGTTATTGTTATTATTATTATTATTATTATTATTATTATTAATTATTATTATTATTATTATTATTATTATTATTATTATTATTATTATTATTATTATTATTATTATTATTATTATTATTATTATTAGTCAGCCACTTCTTCAGGCACTGCTGTTAGGATATAGGCCAGCCTCGAACTATGGGTTAGCCGTTCAACATGCTAATCACTACACTACCTGATGTGGAGGCATCGTAAAAGCAGCTTAACATTTGTCAACAGGCCTTAAATAATAAGGGCATTGGCTATAATATTGATGACAGCATTCAATGAACTGGCTGCAAATATTATATACACGGTAAGCAAGCGAAGGACCTGGAAGAGTTGAAGGGGAATTTGAATAGAAGTCTTGCTTCAACGTCCATTATATCCACACAACTGGAAAAAACATTCAGCAGATCTTATGAGCCACGACGAACGTCTCAAGGCACACGATGTATCGCAGACCGAACTGTATAAATTGTGCAAAGTAAGAGGACAATTTCTGCTTAACTTAACCTTTGAAAAGTTCCCGGGAAGCGCAAATGGAAGACAAAATATCACATAGGCCCGAAATCATTGAAAAATATCACATGAAGTCGTGAATTAAGCGTGAAGTTTCTACCTAAACTTGAAATATCTTCAGTTCCTAGACACCATCGTTATTAGAAAATGTAATCAACCTCACTTTCATCTATCACTAATAATTCATACATGTTTTTATTGGTAGGCATTCACAGTCCTCCTAAACCAAAGGACTGCTCCGATATCCGATCAAGAGGAAACAGTGACAGCGGTGTATATCGAGTGGATCTTGGCAACGAGAATACGAGAATCGAAGCAGATGTCTATTGCGATTTTAGGACCGTGGGACAAAGTTGGCTGGTAAGAATGAATTAAGAAAATTTTGAATCAGTTACTTTTCATAGACCGTGATCTAGGCTATTTGACACCTTTGTATTAAGATTTAAAATGTCATAACAAAGTTGATTGGTAAGAGAAGATCAAGCAACAGGATTACATTTCGTATTTACAGCATCATTAATTCCCTTTTTATTTTGTCATCATTCAGGCATAATCGGTAATTGCCTACATAACCCTTACCTATTCACTTATTACTTGCATTAGGACTGTGATAAGTCATTACTCAACATGAACTTCGTGTTTATCTTACGGATATCTTCCAAGATTACTGTGGGTAGTTTTGTTATGTATCAATGTATCTCTCTCCTCTACCTTATAATTATAATATATGTATGTATATATATATATATATATATATATATATATATATATATATCTGGCAACCGGATTCAGATCTTAGCCGGAAATCTCAGGATAGCCCCTCTGACTCGATGCGGCGCTTGTGAATAAGATGGTTCCCTGAGCTTTGCTTTCGAGTAGCGCTTTAAAAATTTGGAGTTACATGTAACTCTTACGATTAATATTTGTTTAATGAAGGTGTTTCAGCGACGTAAAGATGGCAGCGTCAATTTCGAGCAACTTTGGATAGACTATGCAAATGGCTTTGGAAATCTGAATGGCGAATTTTGGCTCGGTATAGTATTATCTATTTGAAACTGCTATCAGAATCCCAAACTTCGTAATCCTGAATGCATTTTGACGGAAATACAGTTTACTAATTTCGTATTCATCGATGATTTAAGTCCGTCTTCCCGTTTCAGATTCTACACTGTGTCCGGGGAAAAAAGGACCCCTTATGGTAATATGAAAATAAAGTAGAAAATATTAATCGATTATTAAAATTCCAAAACCGTTTCAATCCTGACATAATTAGCTAACACATGTAACAGTTATAATATACAAGTTCATGTTGTGCAATGATGACGCCATGATGACGTAATTTCTATCAAAATTCAAGTGTTAAGGATGAAAAAATTGGTGCATCGGCTCTTCGTAAAAAGGAAATCCATTTCACAGAACCAGGTTCGAATCTAAATGAAGCTTATCACCGTGATTGTTTGCTGCCAGAAAAATTATTGCCTGATATCCAAGAATATTCGTATTATTATTTATTACACATTTCAAGATGGCGCTCCAGCTCACCGAGGTCATGAAACTGTTGAATTGCCGACAAAGGAGACTCTGAATTTCATACCTCTTTGACCGCCACTTAAATCCGGTTGATTACAAGATACGGAGACTAATGCAAGAGAAGGTGTACATGACAAAGAGCAGGGACAGTGAAGGACCCTGTGAGCGAATCGTTAATGCCTGGGAAGAATTTGATCGGCTGGTTATTGGTGCTGCTATCGGCCAATGGCACACACGTCTTGAAGCTTTTGCTGAGGCCGAAGACGGACACTTTGAACACACCTTGTAGTCTGATAGTACTCAAATATAAAAATCAAATTAAACTAAAATTTATACATGTAATTGATAAATGACATTAAATTAACATTGACAGTTTTATCTGATTTTTGTTCCGTCCATAACGCTTGCATTTTGATGCAAATGACGTCATTATGACGCCATTATTAGAGAACAGGAACATTTTAACCATTGTAAGCTAGGCCTAAATATGTCAGGATTAAGACGGCTTTGGAAGTTTAATAATCGATGAATATTTACTAGTTTATTGTCATGATACTAGAAGAGGTCCCTTTTTTCCTGGACACTATGTATATTGGCGATGGTCAATAAGTAAGTAAGTAAGTAAGTAAGTATATTCTTTAATAAAACCAATTGCATATCCGCACTCTGGTGTACATACATCTTAAAACAATCAACAGTTAATGTCAATACGAGTACAACATTCTAACAATAAACGTCTTTCGCTGTAAATTATCTGCAAGAGGTACACAATGGTCGTGCGATCGCGGTCGCAGGGTATATTGTTGGGGCTTTTTTGGTGCACAGTAAACTATGAAGTACGTGGCCCTGGTTCATCAGGACCGCAGAGAAAAGACGGGTGTCAGCTTCAAGACAAAGTCGCTCAAATTTTGGGTAGTCTTCAGGAAGATACCGGAGGCGGATTAGCTTGCTTATTACAATGCCAGTGCTTCTCAAGCATTTTGATGCTGTGGGCAAGTAGGCTACTTGCTTTACTGTCCTTACGGCGGCCTGGCATTTGCATTAACAGCAGCTTTACCGTGAACCGGGACTTGCTTAACTAGCCCTACCGTGGACCAATGCTTGCTTTACCAACCTTACCATGGACCAGTCCTTGCTTTACCAGCCTTACCGCGGAACGGTGCTTTACAAATTCAGCTTACATTACATAATATATCATATGTAATATTAAATTTAGATTTCGTAATAATTTCTCATACATGTGACAGTATTACCACTATACTTTTGTTACTGTTGCCTGGTTCAAACTGACTATTATGTATGAACACTGTGTCGTGTTGCTATATTTATGTTTTACCTGTATACATTTTAATATTTTATGTCAGTACCATCAGAATTGTAAACTGCAAACTTCTAAAGCGCTTCTCTGAAGCGTCGAGGTAAGCAATCACTCGCAGATCGGCACCGGTGTAGGAGGCAGGATGGATTCTAGGTACATTTTGTACGTGCCTATATATATATATATAGGCACGGTGGTCTCTAGAGTTCATTGTGCCTAGGTATAATGTACTATAAGAGAACGTTGTGCCTTGATATGATGTACTCTATAGTACGTTGTGCCTAGGTTTGATGTACTCTCTAGTAGAATTAGATTAATAAGTTGCTATTACCTCCGATTAAATAACTATAAAATTTCCATAAAGTATTTAATTGCTGTTTCGTATATTTATTATTAAAAGTATAGCTGCTCTAAATTTCACTTTCATTCTAAATCTTTTACTTTTTAAATACGCAATTTCTGTGGCTTAACTAAAGTACGCAATTCGTGAGGTAGTGTGGAATCCAGGGTACAAATTACCTGCATAGAGTACGCTATTAATGGGTGTGGGTTAGGCATTTCGTAATCTAGTGCATGCTACTGCCAGTTAGCGCGTACCTTAGAGTATATTGTGCCTAGGTATGATGTAAGTAGTAATCAATATACCGTTACTACACTCAATTCAATATTAGTACCGTTTTGAAACTCAATTTTTGGAGGCTATGGGTACGTATAATGGGTCAAAGTTCAAATGACGTCATCCAAACACAGTGCTGCTATGAGGGCCAATTTCTATTATTAGCCTGCATTGCACACAGGTCAAGGCTCAAACGACCACCTCAGGCATAAACACACAGCCATTAAATTTGGCCAAGGGTTGCCCTTCTTGGGTGGGGCGTGCCTGTGCCCCTACCCCTCCCCTTCCAACGAGGCCAACCCATCATCAATCTTTGCTCAAGCAATGCAAGGCACCCTTTTACCCCGTTTCAGCTTTGCACAAGCATTGTTTACAAGGCTTACTAAGTCCATTTTATTATTCATTAAATACAAACTGAGTTCTTTTACACAATAGGCCTAAGCAAGCTGCTATAGCCAGTGTATTTGCGCTTTTACACCTAGGCGCCTCGCGTTGGGCTTGCATTCGTTTACAACTAAGGCTATTTTATTACTCATTAGACCCAATTTACAAGGTTTTTGAATTTTGGAGCTCATCAATTGCAGAGCGCATTTTACTCAGTTTCATACTACAACCAAGCGGCCAATGTTTTTAGGCACTTACACTTAGACCAAACTTTAAGCTTGCACCACCGTATTATAGCTAGGCTTACTAGAAATGTTCCTTCCTGTACTTTTCACAAAATTTAAGAAATGCGTCCCACGTTCGCTTTCTCTAGTAATGATGTTTCTATTGTGTAAGAATTGAGAGTAACGCTCTCTCTCTCCCTCAATCCATCTCTCTATCTCTCTATCTCTCTCTATCACTCTCTCGCCCTGTGTAAACACACAATAAAACTAACTGCATCACATCACGCTGTAAAGTTTGGTAGATAATGAAAATTTAAACAACCGTTATTCTCTAATTTGAAATATAAATACAGTTACATGAAAAACCACATGAGTATGATCAGATCGATTTTGAGGTTTCTAGTGAGCGAAAAAGGTTGATGAAGAAGACCTCGACTTAGCATTAAAAGAATACATGAGTGCTAAACGTGAGCCTTCACTTATTAATGTTGTCAGTTGCGAAAATTTATAGGACTGTTATTCGCTAAATTTGTAACTATACCTAGCATTAAATTAACAAGCCCACGAGTTTTGCTAATTTCGGCGTAAGCACTGAGTGCTATAGAGCTGTTTGGGGAACCCAATAGAGCAGTGACAAGTGTTTGCCTTGCAAAATTTGAATGCTAAGAGCTGTGAGTGGTCTTTCAAAATTGCAAGAGGACTCAACCTCATCATGACTAGAGAAAACGCGAGCTCTGGGGCGCGCTCTCTCTCTCTCTCTCCATCACCCTCTCTCTCTCTCTCTCTCTCTCTCTCTCTCTCTCTCTCTCTCTCTCTCTCTCTCTCTCTCTCTCTCTCTCTCTCTCTCTCTCTCTCTCTCTCTCTCTCTCTGCTTCTTAGCGGTGTTGCCACCATCTCTACAATGAGAAAAGCATAGTCTTCTAAAGGAGAGTCAACTCAACCTCAGCCTCCCCATGGCTAGAAAGAGCTTCCTACTCTCTCTCCCTCTCTCTCTCTCTACGTCTCTCTCTCTCTCTCTCTCTCTCTCTCTCTCTCTCTCTCTCTCTCTCTCTCTCTCTTACTACGACTCTCTCTCTCTCTCTACGCCTCTCTCTCTAAGCAACTCTCTGCCTCTCTCTGCTTCATAGCCGTGCTGCTACGCTCTCTACAATGAGAAATGCCTATTCTTCTAAAATGAGAGTCAACTCACTCGCGAAGTTTCTAGCGAGTGAAAAAGGGTGATGAAGATTGCGACTTAGCCTTCGAAGACGATATGATGGTGAGGCACGTAATTAAATACTGATGAAGAGCGGTCATTCTAAAAGCAAGACGTCTCAGCTTCTCCATCTATATCGATATTTTGAGTGTAACGATGGATACTAATTTCAGTTTAAGCAATGAATGCGTGAGCTGTAGGAGAATGCAATAGAGCAAAGACACCTGAGTGCTTTGCAAAAGTTGAATACCAAGCCTCTTTGTGTCGTCTTTCAAAATTGCAAGACGACTTAGCCTCCTCATGACTAGAGAAAACGCGAGCTCTGTGCCCTCTTTCAAAAATTGCAAGAGGACTCAGCCTCCTCATTGCTAGAGCAAAACTACGTTGCTAACTTTAATTTTTATATCTCTCGATAATTTGTGGTAAAAGCACACTAGTGAAACCGCCTCTCCATAATTATCTCGAAGAAAGAACATCGAGTCAATATGTAAATGCCCATATTAAGTCTCCAAATTCTCTACAAAATTATACGACTGATTCCTAAAATGTCTATGTGAACTCACTAAACCTAACTTTAAGTAGTAAAAGTTTGTATGTCACACAAAAACATTTAGCAACTACTAAATATTCATTGCTAAATGGGGCGAGCTGTATTGGTATGCACTGGCAAACGCTGGCTGTATTGGCTTCCACACCAGATGTAAAAGGGGTGTTGGCCAAAATGAATATTCAATGAGATTTGTTCAGCCATGAAAACAATGCCTGTGCAGCTAGACGAGCAACGCCTAGCTATAATACTGTGGTGCAAGCTTAAAGTTTGGTCTAAGTGTAAGTGCCTAAAAACATTGGCCGCTTGGTTGTAGTATGAAACTGAGTAAAATGCGCTCTGCAATTGATGAGCTCCAAAATTCAAACACCTTGTAAATTGGGTCTAATGAGTAATAAAATAGCCTTAGTGTACATTGTAAACGAATGCAAGCCCAACGCGAGGCGCCTAGGTGTAAAAGCGCAAATACACTGGCTATAGCAGCTTGCTTAGGCCTATTGTGTAAAAGAACTCAGTTTGTATTTAATGAATAATAAAATGGACTTAGTAAGCCTTGTAAACAATGCTTGTGCAAAGCTGAAACGGGGTAAAAGGGTGCCTTGCATTGCTTGAGCAAAGATGGATGATGGGTTGGCCTCGTTGGAAGGGGAGGGGTAGGGGCACAGGCACGCCCCACCCAAGAAGGGCAACCCTTGGCCAAATTTAATGGCTGTGTGTTTATGCCTGAGGTGGTCGTTTGAGCCTTGACCTGTGTGCAATGCAGGCTAATAATAGAAATTGGCCCTCATAGCAGCACTGTGTTTGGATGACGTCATTTGAACTTTGACCCATTATACGTACCCATAGCCTCCAAAAATTGAGTTTCAAAACGGTACTAATATTGAATTGAGTGTAGTAACGGTATATTGATTACTACTGATGTACTTTACAGTACGTTGTGCCTAGGTATTCTCTACAGTACTTTGTGCCTAGAGTACACTCTACCTGCCACACCGGGTCGTTGGCCACAGTCTTAGTAGCACTTGTCCACGCATTGTATACAGATGTCAAGAGTCCGATTGGGTCAGCGATTTACAATAGTGCAAAACTGTTTAAAATGTGAACCGATTCATTTGAGAAATTTCTTTACCCTGTGCCATTCACTCGTTATAGGTAACGAGAAACTGTCTCTGCTAACGATGAACAGAAAGTACAAGTTACGCGTCGAACTGGAAGACTTCACGGGAGAGAAACGTTACGCAGAATACTCGATCTTCTCTGTGAAGCCAGCAACTGATAAATATCGATTAACTGTAGGAGGATATTCAGGAAATGCAGGTATCCAAAGTTAACTAATATTGAACTTTTGCATATACACCGTGAATACATTGCTTACGTGTTATAGTATGCGATTTGATTTTCTTTATTTTTGTACAACATTTTGCAAGCAAATATATCGCACAATGCTTGAAAGTTATAATGCCGTATTAAACAACAGGTCACTGGGTAGCAGCCAATTCTAATGGTTGATCTTTTTGGTCTCTTTTCAGGGGACAGTATGACCTGGCCAAACGGCATGCAGTTCACGACCAAAGACGTCGATAATGACCGGTGGCATGGAAACTGTGCGGTAACGTTTCGCGGAGCCTGGTGGCACAACGCTTGCCATCACTCTAACCTCAACGGTCTCTATCTTCGAGGTTCTCACACGTCGTTCGCAGATGGAATTGAATGGTACCATTGGCGTGGCTATCACTACTCCTACAAAACTACGGAAATGAAAATTGCAGCCATTTAGATTAGACCCAGAACATAACCAAAACTGACACTAATGCTAATGGCAATACTAATTCTTCAACTAGTGTAGTGCTAATATTAATAAAGGTGACGATGATGCAGGTAAAAAATCATCCAAATAGAATCATATTTGGTTGAGTTATGGTCTTTTTCCTTGAGTTTGACATTTTGAACTTGAAACGACATTGGACTGTCTAAGATTTTCTGTCAAATTTCTGTAGACTGTTAATTTACGTTAGGATTGCTATTATTATTATTGTTTGGATTGGGGGTCCACAGTGTAGTGGTAACATCACTGGAGTGAAGAGCATTAGGTAGTGGGATCGCTTCCCGAAACCTCCCAAAGGTTCACTCAGCCTTTCATTCGCGAGATGGCGCGTTCGTAAAAATGAGATTTAGGACATGATGGGCACCTTGCATGGCTGCCGTATACAGTTAAATTCGACTCCTGTAATAACTTGTGATCACCCGTTCATACTGATTTGTAATCATCCTGCATTGTGTCACTTTGAAATTAAACGAAGATTATTATTGTTATTATAAGTATTGCACACGAAATTCAACTCTTTATAAACTCTTAAATTCTTAGCTTGAAAGTCTCAGTCATGTTTGAAGGACCTCACTTCTTCTGCACAGAGTGCGCTTCTTGTCCCCTATGCACGAACCTCTATCAGGAAGCACCGTGCTGTTTCTGTTATTGGTCCCAAGGTCTGGAATGGGCTCCCTCCGACTCTGCCCTTGGTGCGTAGGGTTTGATCTTAATGCCTTTCATTGCAATCTTAAGACTGTCCTTTTCAGCTGGAGCTGGGTCTGGAGCTCCCCTGAGTAGTCACCTTGAAGGAGTGCTATATCTTTCTATAGTTAAAGTTAAAACCATATCATTCATTCATCCACCAATGAATGAATGAATGATATGGTTTTAACTTTAACTATACTGGCTTAAGTTTGCTAATGAAGTCTGCGGTCGAAATTCTGCTGGAGATAATGGAGAAGATCCATTTGCATGGAGCTTATCTATGTTGGATGTTGGAACAGATATGATTACCAAGTTACGAATCTCAAGCGCATCTCTTATGCTAGCGAGCATCTGAAGACATAGCAGAGATCAACGCTCAGAGCTTTTTGTAGAGTTTGTATCTAAGTCATTTCTTTTTGCACAGACAGTCATGTTTATGATTACACTTGGGGTCCGAAACATTGTCATTATCTGTCCACGAACTTCTTTCAATGGCGGACTACAGACTTTTCACCTGATGATATATAGAAGAAGAGGCTCGGGCACTATTCGATCGTGATCTTGTATAGTCATATTTGGAGGACCTATGGTTGAGTTTTATTGAAGAGGCGTTATATAAATGAACACTTGCAATTAAACGAAAGAGTCAAGTGACCTTTCCCTTCCTCTGTTTCGGAAACGCCTGCAAACCATCTTATTTGTTAGAGACAGCCCTGACCTGGGTCGGGAATGCCTCTCAATCTCTGAGTGGCGCTATACAAATGTTCAATTACAATTACAATTACAGAGAGATATCTGTTTCACTGTATTCTGCTATCGTTATCCTCATCATCAGCGGCAACATTCACCAGGTACTGTGGGCGTGTTGTCAACAGCCAACTATTGATGGGACTCTCTCTTAGTTGAGTTTTACATGTTCACAGACTCTCGCTATTCCTTTTATTTATGCACGGCACTGTTTGCTATACAGGCTAGCTTGTTTCTCTTTGTGAACCTTAATAGCACATAGGCTAGCGAAGAAACCCTTCGAGTGCTGCTATGTTGTATATCAGTACAAAACTTAATCGCTTGTCATGATATATGTCTTTCATACTTCGTTGTCGCGAGACGCGTTTGCATAAACCTAACATTCTTTAGGCAATGCTGAGGTTCTCCAACGACGAAAAGATGGATCTGAGAAATTCGAACAGATGTCGATCGATTATCTTAGCAGATTTGCAAATCCAAGTGGACAATTATTTTGACTCCGTTGGCTGAGATTAAAATGCGATGATTTTTCCCTCAACGGGCTATCGGCTTGTAATGGACTAACATCAAAGTCTTAGACACGAGGACTTTGTAGTGGAGACGCTTTAAGTTAAGACAACTACAATATTCACAGCTGAGATCACAATGATCATCATCATCATCATCATCATCATCATCATCATCATCATCATCATCATCATCATCATCATCATCATCATCAACATCATCAACAACAACAACGACAACGACAACAACAACAACAACAACATGATAATTATCATCATTATTATAATTATCATCATCATCATCATCTTTGAGGTGCGGTATTCTGGATCGTTTCTGTTTCCACAATTAGTTCCCGCCGTCTTGTCTTCAGGCCACATGCAGTTAGAAATTCAGTGAGCGTAGGTTCCCGACCAGTACCCACTCCGACCTTTTAAACTAAATTTTAGACTATATAAGACCTGAAGATGGGCAGTCCACAAAGGTATTGGAGGTGGAAGTTATGCACAGGGTGACGAAGACCTTCGGACTGGAGTTCACCAGGGAAAAGAAAAAAATTTAGGCCACCACGGTTTGCTGGTGATATATCTTGGACGTCGTCGATGCATTAACATACATAGACAACTAACCATTAATTATTGAATGCGGTAACAATAGAACAAGCACCGAATCGTAATCCCCAGATCCTCCATGCTTCTCCGGATAAGAGAGTTTGGCGCTCCACATCTAAGCTGAACACTACTAAACCGCAGCTCTAAAATGCCTACGCGATACCGGCGCCCATATACTAGAATTAAGACATTTTCCAGAAGATCCTGACTGAGAAGGCGATCGGCCTTTGCTGCAGATACAGGCTATAACTATGAATAACAACTACGATGGCAGATGGTTTACGAATATTTTTTGCATTCAATAAGTTCGCTAACAAAGAGTGGTTGGATTTAATTCTTCGTGTCCATGTCACTGCTTCGCAGACTTGGTTGCCTCATCCACCAGTTAATAATTGGACCAGTTGCGCAGGATTCAATCATTAAGGCCATACTGGTTTTACAAAAGATTTAGAGCTTGTGCAAAAGCTGGGGGTGGAAACTTCAAACATGCTTTGAGATAAACTGAATAACAGACTTATGAATTTGTGATGAAAGGTTATGTTACTTGACATTAACAATTACAAGCGACTTCATTTTTTTCTGCGTAATTTTGAATATAGGGCCTACGGAATAGGATATCTAACAGCTAATTTCTGAAGCAATGAAGAGTTTTCAATGAAATTTTCAGAGGTTGTTGACAAATCAATCCCCTGTAAGTCCTGACATTTTGGTAGAAAAATCTCAATTGCTTGCTTTTTACCCAATGGGACATTTTTATTGACCCACCCTGTATTATCATCTAAGGAATTTGACTGTTGCTCAACCGAGAGACTTTGTTTGTTTGAAGTTGATCTTGGAGTGTCAGATAGGAAGAAGGTTGTTAGGGCGCCTAGAAGTTGATAACTAGCGATGGATTGACAGATATGAAATCTATATTACTACCATGACATTGTGCGATGCTCGCCAGGAGTAAATATTGGACAATTTAATTATGTTTGTCGGAATATTTTGCTTTAGTGCACTTAGTGAAGATTTGTAGATCGGATTTGATAAGATAAATCACGAATAGAGATATACGCAGATTGCAGAAGCCGATTGCAGAAGCTGTGAGCAAGTTTTTCTATGATGTAGTTCATCACTGAATGACCTTTATTTCAGATGTCGTAATACATCTAACGCAGATCGTATCGTGTCGTATTGTGCCTGAGAAGTTGTAAAGCGCTTCTTTAGTACTAGCTATATAGAGGCGCTCTCAGCGTGACAGCCTTAAGGAAATAAGAAAGTCTTCATGCAACGAAGAAATGACGGTTGAACCCAGGCTAAAATCTTATTACAGATGGAAGGTGGAGGCCATTCCATAAAGAAGGGCCCACGATGGCAAAGGCACGGTGCTGGGCCTTGACAGTCCTTGCCCGGGAAACTAGGAGATCAAGTCGATCCGCAGACCGGAGAGTGCGGGAAAAAACAACAGGGAGAGGTTTGCGCATGAATTCGCAAAGATATTTATGAGCTTGTCCGTGTTGAGTTCATAAGACTAAAAGCAGTACCTTGTATTGCATACGAAAGCAACTGGAAGCCAGTGTAGGACATCATTAATTTAGTTAGAAATGTGAGTGAAGCAGGAGAGACGAGTTAAAAACCGACTGAAGGGTGGATACGCGTACCTTGGAAAGCCCAGCAAATAGTCAATTGCACCAGTCAATGCGAAAGCAAATGAAAGCAAGGACTATGACTGTAAGCACAGAAGAGAAAACGGATCTGTAGATGGAGTCAATTGGTGCAACTGGCCACGCTCAAACGACTACCAAGATAAAGATCGTCGCAGATATTTTAAGATCACGCCATTGTGACTGTGTGGATATTTCCTCGAAGGTAGAACCAAACCCGTGCTCTATTCAAAAGTAAAGTAGCATAATTATGAATATAACCACAGCCCTATCTAAAGGTCTAAAGTTGATTAAGTTTCTTGTTAAAGTCTAGATAGATCCTGAAAATGTGTCACGTAGAGTGTTGCCTGAATAGGATAAGAAAAATTATGAATCTTGCAATGCTTCCATTGAAAAATTAAAATAATAATATGGTGCATTTATAATGATTCTATGGTAGCTTCGAGTAAAATCGGAATCGATCATTATGATCCATTGGAGAAGACAAATTGAAATGAGATAGTTCAGGCAAAGTGGAGTCGGGTGTTTGCTCGTTAATAGAGAAAAAGTCTTCACTTTTGTACCTGAATTATATCAAAGAATTGACAGAACGACCTGAAATAGGGAGCGAATTCCAATTTTGGACAAGTAGCCGAAAGTGCCCGAGAGCCGAACGCTGTTCGAGTGAGGGAAAATCAAGAGTCACAGAATCTAACGATCAATGCAATTTTTATTTGTATGAGAAAAGAATTAGGTCGGCTGATTTAAAATGTAATACTTTGTGAATCGTAAGGCAGAAAAATTAGCGTCGTACTCGTATGACGTCAAGCTCGCCAATTCTCCAAGGTTCAGTGATTGCTTTTCGAGTGCGGGCCGATGGCCAGTACCGAATAAGCAAATAAAACTACATCGTATAAAGCATGTACTTAAACTGGCAAATTAAACTTCAGGTAGGCCTGTGGTAATGAAATCGTGCGCAGATGATCTCTCAAAATTCATTCTACACGCAGCACACTCAACTACACACTCGACAATGTTAACCGCACACTTTGTGTAAGAGAACACACATTTTAGGCCCTGTATGAGCATGTATACGGTTGAATATATATATATATATATATATATGTATGCGTGTATGCGTGTACATGTATTGGTTCGCGAGGTGGCGCTTCGGCGTGAATACACCGCCATAGTTCCGCATGCTCGCTCTGCTACTAGACAGCGTCGGGCTTTCTCGATCGTTGGTCCTTCTTTCTGGAATAGCCTCCCCTCAGACCTTCGTTCTCTCCCGCGAGACCTCTCTGATTTTTTCTATAGACTACTTAAGACCTTCCTCTTTGACCGGACCTGGATCGGGAGCGCCTCTGAGTAGTTATCTTGAAGGGGCGCTATATAAATTCCATAGATAGATAGATAGTATGTATGTATGTATGTATGTATGTATGTATGTATGTATGTATGTATGTATGTATGTATGTATGTATGTATGTATGTATGTATGTATGTATGTATGTATGTATGTATGTATGTATGTATGTATCTATGCATGTATGTATGTATGCTTCATGTATGTATGTATACTTTCATGTATGTATGAATTACGTACATGTGTATTAGGGTGACTCAAGAAACAGAAAGTTTCGAAACTTTAAATATCATGAAGGCCGACCTCTAGAAAGTTCCTGTTCCTACCTTGAGTGCTCCGGACCGTCGGTCTCTCCGCTCTACTGAGCGTGGCGTGCTCATGGTCCCTTTTGCCCACACTGCTACTAAGCAGAATCGCGCCTTCTCAGTGGTTGGCCCCTCTCTCTGGAATGGGCTCCCTTTGGCACTGCGATTGCATCCCAGAATCCACTCTGAATATTTCTATTCTTGCCTCAAAACTGTCCTTTTCAGCCGTGCTGGGGTCGGGAGCGCTCCTGAGTAGTAACCTTGAAGGGGCGCTATATAAATCTTTGTAATGAATGAATGAATGAATGATTAGTATTGGCAAAGTTGCAGCTCATTAGACCAACATTAAGGAGTCACCAAGGGACTCTGAGTTATGCTTTTTGTATATTATTCATAGACAATTAACTTAACATTGAGTGAAATTTTACCCCAGCAGTAGTTAACTAAAGGACAGAGCTAGGGACAATTCAGGTATGGGTACGAATAAAGGGATGACGTCATCAAAACCCACTGCGGCTATGAGGGACAATTTCTATTATTAGCTTAGGTCAAAGGTCAAACGACCGCCTCAGGCAAAACAGACACCCATTAAATTTGGCCAAGGGTTGCTCTTCTTGGGTGGGGCGTGCGTGTGCCCCTCCCCCTCCCCTTTCTTCTTTCGCTCTACTGGCCTCAGCAAAGCTCATTGAATATTCATTCTATTTGGGCCTTTCAAACATAGGCAGCCAATTTTTATACATGCAAGATACCAATTCTTTCAAGTGACCTCAATCATTTTCACATAGGCAAGCACTCAATTTTACTCTCTAGCCTTCATCTAGCGCCCATACCCATCATCCATCTTTGCTCAAGCAATGCAAGGCACCCTTTTGCCACGTTTCAGCTTTGCACAAATGCACAAGCATTGTTTACAAGGCTTACTCAGTCCATTTTATTATTCATTAAATACAAACTGAGTTCTTTTACACAATAGGCCTACGCAAGCTGCTATAGCCAGGGTATTTGCGCTTTTACACCTAGGCGCCTCGCTTTGGGCTTGCATTCGTTTACAATGTACACTAAGACTATTTTATTGCTCATTAGACCCAATTTACAAGGTTTTTGAATTTTGGAGCTCATCAATTGCAGAGCGCATTTTACTCAGTTTCATACTACAACCAAGCGGCCAATGTTTTTAGGCACTTACACTTAGACCAAACTTTAAGCTTGTACCACAGTATTATAGCTAGGCTTTGCTCGTCTACCTGCACAGGCATTGTTTTCATGGCTGAACAAATCTCATTGAATATTCATTTTGGCCAACACCCCTTTTACATCTGGTGTGGAAGCCAATACAGCCAGCGTTTGCCAGTGCATACCAATACAGCTCGCCCCATTTAGCAATGAATATTTAGTAGTTGCTAAATGTTTTTGTGTGACGTACAAACTTTTACTACTTAAAGTTAGGTTTAGTGAGTTCACATCGACATTTTAGGAATCATATAATTTTGTAGAGAATTTGGACACTTAATATGGGCATTTACATATTGACTCGATGTTCTTTCTTCGAGATTCGAGATATGGAGAGGCGTTTTCACTAGTGTGCGTTTACCACAAATTATCGAGAGATATAAAAATTAAAGTTAGCAACGTAGTTTTGCTCTAGCAATGAGGAGGCTGAGTCCTCTGGCAATTTTTGAAAGAGGGCACAGAGCTCGCTTTTTCTCTAGTCATGCGGAGGCTAAGTCGTCTTGCAATTTTGAAAGACGACACAAAGAGGCTTGGTATTCAACTTTTGCAAAGCACTCAGGTGTCTTTGCTCTATTGCATTCGCCTACTGCTCACGCATTCATTGCTTAAACTGAAATTAGTACCCATCGTTACACTCAAAATATCGATATAGATGGAGAAGCTGAGACGTCTTGCTTTTAGAATGACCGCTCTTCATCAGTATTTAATTACGTGCCTCACCATCTTATCTTCTTCGAAGGCTAAGTCGCAATCTTCATCACCCTTTTTCACTCGCTAGAAACTTCTGTTCTGCTCAAACTCGTGTGGCTTTTTCACATAATGATTGTTATACTTCAAATTAGTGAATAACCGTCTTATAAAATTTCCGATCTGGCAACTTTACAGTGTGAAGGTGCACGTGTAGCTTTTCATGCGACATTGTCATTCAACTGTTTTTAGTTATGCAAATCTTTCAACAAAATGAACTTAAATCTGAGAAAAGTTAAACTGAAATCTCAGTTTCATTGAAATTCTCGGTTCAGTTTCGGATAGTAAGTGTCTTTTACAGATGGCGCATGAGCGAGAGAGAGAGAGAGAGAGAGAGAGAGAGAGCGTTTTGGCAGAGCTGGAGGGAGAGAGAGAGGGAGGGAGCGAGAGAGAGAGGGAGAGAGGCGTTTGGCAGAGCTGGAGGGAGAGAGAGAGAGGGAGGGAGCGAGAGAGAGAGAGGAGAGAGGCGTTTTGGTAGAGCTGGAGGGAGAGAGAGAGAGAGGGACGGAGTGAGAGTGAGAGAGGGAGCGAAGCGCTTTTGGCAGACAAGTAGCGTGCGAGCGAGAGAGATGCGCGGCTTATAATATTTCTGACCTGGTGGTTTTACAACTTTTACATTTCAGACGCCTAAAACTCACACTCAAAGCTAGCTTCACAGTAGAATATTGCGTGTTTGTAGAGCAAACCTGCCAATTGTAGACGTGCGACATTTAGAATGAGAGTATTTGCGAGAGACTTGTGGTTTTTTCAAAGAGGCTAGGAAGCTCTTTCTAGCCATGGGGAGGCTGAGGTTGAGTTGACTCGCGTTTTCTCTAGTCATGAGGTGGCTGAGTCCTCTTGCATTTTTGAAAGCCCACTCACAGCTCTTAGCATTCAACGTTTGCAAAGCAAACACTTGTCACAGCTCTATTGTGTTCCCCAAACGGCTCAAACACGCCGTGCTTAAGCCGAAATTAGCCAAACTCGTAGGCTTGTTCATTTAATGCTAGGTATAATTATAAATTTTCTCAACCTATGACGTTAATATGAGAAGGCGCACGTTAGCCGACGTGTATTCTTTTAATGCTATGTCGAGGTCGTCTTCATCAACCTTTTCGCTCACTAGAAACTTCAGAATCGATCTTATCAAACTCATGTGGGTTTTCCGGTAATGCTAGTTATAGTTCAAAATAGTGAATAACCGTAACTGTTGTTTAAATTTTTCCATAGCTGGCAACTTTACCGCGTGATGTGATGCAGTTAGTTTTATTGGGTGTTTACACATGTGGAGAGCGTGAGAGAGAGATAGAGAGATAGAGAGAGGGAGTGAGGGAGGGAGGTAGAGAGTGAGAGAGCGATGGAGTGAGGGAGGGAGAGAGAGAGAGAGTTACTCGCACTGAAATGTCAATTTTATTCAGAGAGAGAGATAGTTACTCTCACTAAAATGTTAACTTTATTCAAGTCGATTAAGAGTGGAAGGTTTATTATTTTTAATAGCATGAATTTTTAGCAAACTAGCATGATCTTATCTAAAATTACAATAGCATAGGCTACGACACTTAGCGGTGAGCGTGTTCGCCACTCATGGAGAATTTGTGGCATTTAGAATTCAATGCAAATGCAGTACTATAACTCTTTGATGGCATTTCTGAAACACAATCAGCTTCTTTATTAATCGTATAATGTTGATGCGTTTTTGCCGAGTCGGCTCTCTATAAGTCGACGCTAAGAAAGAGCGCGCATCGCTCGTTTCTAGAGAAACATAAAACCTCTGAAGCTTCTATTCACAAGGTGGCACTTTAGAAGTTATCGCTAATATTTTAAGGTGTAATAGGTTGTCTTTGCAACCGGTGAAAAATGTAAAACACGAAAACGTTGTGATATTTGTAAGCTTGGCAACTGTTGTGGTCTTAGAATAAGACATTGTCGTATTTTCTGCCACCTTCCAAGCTGCCATAGCATGAGAGCGCCTTTGAGGGATAGAGGGAGGGGAGGGGTTTTTCCGCTCGCCCGCCCGCCAGCCAGCCCTATACGCTATAGCACAATGTTAAGAAAGCCCAAAGTCACTTCACCACTTTGACACAAGCATTTTATAAAATTTTAAAAGCCCAAGACAGAAAACCAGAAGACAGAATCGAAGCGATGAAATGCGTGCATGAGAAACAAATAGGGGTGATTTACTGTATAAGAAACTGGCTCCTTTTACAGTGCATTGTCTACTTTTGCAAGGCGCCTGATGTTCAATGTACACTACAGCGGACCGTTTAAGACGAACGATTGAGCAAACTGCTTACATGCCACATGTGGAATGGACATGTAAACAAAACTCGTGTGCACTCAATGAATTGAACGTTGAATCAATGACCCCGTGACCGTGTAATTTCAACGCTGTCATAGCTGCTTCGGTGGCTGCCGCTACTGGCGCGTGAGGTTCAATGTACACTGCCGCGGGCCATATAGGCGGAACGAGTGACCAAGGTGTTATATTCAACATGGCGAAACTTGGACTTTGTAAGTTTAAACAGTGACACTGAAACTCTGTATTTTTCAATATCTTGTTAACCACTTCGGTTGCAGCAGCAGCAACCGCTGCGTCAGTAGCAGCAGCAGCATGCTTGTGAACCCATAGTTTTTTCAGGTTTCTGCAGTTGAGAAGCACGCTCACATGTTGCCCGACTCAAGTTTTTCACTCTCTAGAGTTGAGAACCACTTTCAAAAGATACAAACACAAGTTTTCTCTTTTGTGGTGTAACCGATTTATGTTTGTCGTGAGAGAGAAAACCCGTCGATTGCGATTATTCTCAGAGCTGATGCAACGATGTGGGTGGAAAGACGCCATGTCAATGATATTTCAAGCGTTTAAATTCAAAGTATAAGGATGGTAAGGGCGGAGGCGACAGCGCGCAGCAGCTGTAGCTGCTGCTAAAGAACCTCCTAGCGTATAGGGCTGGCTGGCGGGCGGGCGGGCGGAAAAACCCCTCCCCTCCCTCTATCCCTCAAAGGCGCTCTCATGCTATGGCAGCTTGGAAGGTGGCAGAAAATACGACAATGTCTTATTCTAAGACCACAACAGTTGCCAAGCTTACAAATATCACAACGTTTTCGTGTTTTACATTTTTCACCGGTTGCAAAGACAACCTATTACACCTTAAAATATTAGCGATAACTTCTAAAGTGCCACCTTGTGAATAGAAGCTTCAGAGGTTTTATGTTTCTCTAGAAACGAGCGATGCGCGCTCTTTCTTAGCGTCGACTTATAGAGAGCCGACTCGGCAAAAACGCATCAACATTATACGATTAATAAAGAAGCTGATTGTGTTTCAGAAATGCCATCAAAGAGTTATAGTACTGCATTTGCATTGAATTCTAAATGCCACAAATTCTCCATGAGTGGCGAACACGCTCACCGCTAAGTGTCGTAGCCTATGCTATTGTAATTTTAGATAAGATCATGCTAGTTTGCTAAAAATTCATGCTATTAAAAATAATAAACCTTCCACTCTTAATCGACTTGAATAAAGTTAACATTTTAGTGAGAGTAACTATCTCTCTCTCTCTGAATAAAATTGACATTTCAGTGCGAGTAACTCTCTCTCTCTCTCCCTCCCTCACTCCATCGCTCTCTCACTCTCTACCTCCCTCCCTCACTCCCTCTCTCTATCTCTCTATCTCTCTCTCACGCTCTCCACATGTGTAAACACCCAATAAAACTAACTGCATCACATCACGCGGTAAAGTTGCCAGCTATGGAAAAATTTAAACAACAGTTACGGTTATTCACTATTTTGAACTATAACTAGCATTACCGGAAAACCCACATGAGTTTGATAAGATCGATTCTGAAGTTTCTAGTGAGCGAAAAGGTTGATGAAGACGACCTCGACATAGCATTAAAAGAATACACGTCGGCTAACGTGCGCCTTCTCATATTAACGTCATAGGTTGAGAAAATTTATAATTATACCTAGCATTAAATGAACAAGCCTACGAGTTTGGCTAATTTCGGCTTAAGCACGGCGTGTTTGAGCCGTTTGGGGAACACAATAGAGCTGTGACAAGTGTTTGCTTTGCAAACGTTGAATGCTAAGAGCTGTGAGTGGGCTTTCAAAAATGCAAGAGGACTCAGCCACCTCATGACTAGAGAAAACGCGAGTCAACTCAACCTCAGCCTCCCCATGGCTAGAAAGAGCTTCCTAGCCTCTTTGAAAAAACCACAAGTCTCTCGCAAATACTCTCATTCTAAATGTCGCACGTCTACAATTGGCAGGTTTGCTCTACAAACACGCAATATTCTACTGTGAAGCTAGCTTTGAGTGTGAGTTTTAGGCGTCTGAAATGTAAAAGTTGTAAAACCACCAGGTCAGAAATATTATAAGCCGCGCATCTCTCTCGCTCGCACGCTACTTGTCTGCCAAAAGCGCTTCGCTCCCTCTCTCACTCTCACTCCGTCCCTCTCTCTCTCTCTCCCTCCAGCCATGGGCGTCGAGAGCCAAATCGGGCCCCGGGGCAGACATCCATCAGGGCCCCTCGTTTTTATTATTAAGCCCAAGTCTGGTGTAAGTCTGAAAAACGCTATCAAACTATATTTAACGAATAATAATAAGGGTAATAACAATAATATTAACAGGGCTTTCTTAGTGTGCAGTTCTACATAAAAAGGGCAGTTCTAAATCAGACTAAATGAATTTATGCAGCTGTAGAAGCATTTTTGTACAGTTAAAACTAGTTTTAAAATGTTCATTGTCATCCGATTTGGAATAATTCACTATGGCTTTTTAACGGGTCGTGCAGTTCTAAAAATTCATTTAAAAAGCCCTGAATAATAATAGTAAAAGTAAATGTGAAAATCAATTTCTGATTTAAAAGGTCCATCTATGACTCTAATTATAAAGAAATTTACAGAATATGAAAATGTGATTAAGTGAATGTGATAAATGATTTTTAAATGACATATATCGCATTATAATATCCAATTTCAAGAGGTGAGGATACGCTGTGTTGCATTGTCTAAATCAAGTACGTCAACAACTCGCTCTGTAGCCTACCATGATCAACTCCACGTACATCTACTAACATATTAGCAACGATATTGTCAGCTTGATTTGCTGCATCATTCGCTTTTGATGAAATTGAAAATGCAAGGCTTTGAAGGATCATTGTTTGTCTCTTGTTTGCATTCCTGACTTTCACCAATCTTTCTCTCCTTTAGGCCTATAATGAGCTCCAGATTTCTGATGGTAATAATATTATTCATCTTCTAATTATAATGGAATTATAACAATATAAAATATTGGTAATTTGATATCAATTGTTTATTGTGATAAATTACATCCAGCTGTCGGCCTAAGTTAAAGTATTATTTATTTTGACAATAACTCAAATTTCAATTCAGAAATTTACATCCAGTACAAATTTTTGCCTCCCATAAAACGAATAATCAATTCTAGGCCGACTGCTGATAAATCTCAAAATAGGCTCAGGCTTCTGATAAGCAGTGCTTTTCAAATTCAAGTTATTCAACTATAACGTGGCCTAGAACTTTTCATTACGCACCCCGTAATGCAAAGTTCTTGGCCACGGATACGATTCTGGTGGAGTATAATAGAATTCAGTCAGAAATCGAAATTTGTCTGCATCAGTTAACTTTGCATCAGCAGATAGTCCAAAACCATTCTGATGAGCGATGAGCAACTTCTGTAACTGTGCTCACTCCTAAATCCTCTGACTGAGCAACTGAGACTGTTAACTTGTTAAGTTTCACAGTTATTAAATCGTTTTTGTTAACAACAATGCTAACCTTTTCAGTCCCATTTCCACCGTTACATTCGTTATTGGCTTACATTTTGGTAAAAAAAATCAATGGTTCTAGTACCTCATTTACTTCATTAGGCCTACCTAGCTATTAAATTGAGGCAATTAGACTGCATTAGGCAAAAACCCACAGGTTTCTTCAGTTTGAAAAAGTTTTAGACATTTCCGGGCCCCTGCCAGGGGCCCCTACCATAGAACCGGGCCCCGGGGCAGCAACCCCACCTGACCCCCCCTCTCATCGGCCCTGCCTCCAGCTCTACCAAACGCCTCTCTCCCTCTCTCTCTCTCTCTGCTCCCTCCCTCTCTCTCTCCCTCCAGCTCTGCCAAACGCCTCTCTCCCTCTCTCTCTCTCTCTCCCTCCCTCTCTCTCTCCCTCCAGCTCTGCCAAAACGCCTCTCTCCCTCTCTCTCTCTCTCTCTCTCTCTCTCGCTCATGCGCCATCTGTAAAAGACACTTACTATCCGAAACTGAACCGAGAATTTCAATGAAACTGAGATTTCAGTTTAACTTTTCTCAGATTTAAGTTCATTTTGTTGAAAGATTTGCATAACTAAAAACAGTTGAATGACAATGTCGCATGAAAAGCTACACGTGCACCTTCACACTGTAAAGTTGCCAGATCGGAAATTTTATAAGACGGTTATTCACTAATTTGAAGTATAACAATCATTATGTGAAAAAGCCACACGAGTTTGAGCAGAACAGAAGTTTCTAGCGAGTGAAAAAGGGTGATGAAGATTGCGACTTAGCCTTCGAAGAAGATAAGATGGTGAGGCACGTAATTAAATACTGATGAAGAGCGGTCATTCTAAAAGCAAGACGTCTCAGCTTCTCCATCTATATCGATATTTTGAGTGTAACGATGGGTACTAATTTCAGTTTAAGCAATGAATGCGTGAGCAGTAGGCGAATGCAATAGAGCAAAGACACCTGAGTGCTTTGCAAAAGTTGAATACCAAGCCTCTTTGTGTCGTCTTTCAAAATTGCAAGACGACTTAGCCTCCGCATGACTAGAGAAAAAGCGAGCTCTGTGCCCTCTTTCAAAAATTGCCAGAGGACTCAGCCTCCTCATTGCTAGAGCAAAACTACGTTGCTAACTTTAATTTTTATATCTCTCGATAATTTGTGGTAAACGCACACTAGTGAAAACGCCTCTCCATATCTCGAATCTTGAAGAAAGAACATCGAGTCAATATGTAAATGCCCATATTAAGTGTCCAAATTCTCTACAAAATTATATGATTCCTAAAATGTCGATGTGAACTCACTAAACCTAACTTTAAGTAGTAAAAGTTTGTATGTCACACAAAAACATTTAGCAACTACTAAATATTCATTGCTAAATGGGGCGAGCTGTATTGGTATGCACTGGCAAACGCTGGCTGTATTGGCTTCCACACCAGATGTAAAAGGGGTGTTGGCCAAAATGAATATTCAATGAGATTTGTTCAGCCATGAAAACAATGCCTGTGCAGGTAGACGAGCAAAGCCTAGCTATAATACTGTGGTACAAGCTTAAAGTTTGGTCTAAGTGTAAGTGCCTAAAAACATTGGCCGCTTGGTTGTAGTATGAAACTGAGTAAAATGCGCTCTGCAATTGATGAGCTCCAAAATTCAAAAACCTTGTAAATTGGGTCTAATGAGCAATAAAATAGTCTTAGTGTACATTGTAAACGAATGCAAGCCCAAAGCGAGGCGCCTAGGTGTAAAAGCGCAAATACCCTGGCTATAGCAGCTTGCGTAGGCCTATTGTGTAAAAGAACTCAGTTTGTATTTAATGAATAATAAAATGGACTGAGTAAGCCTTGTAAACAATGCTTGTGCATTTGTGCAAAGCTGAAACGTGGCAAAAGGGTGCCTTGCATTGCTTGAGCAAAGATGGATGATGGGTATGGGCGCTAGATGAAGGCTAGAGAGTAAAATTGAGTGCTTGCCTATGTGAAAATGATTGAGGTCACTTGAAAGAATTGGTATCTTGCATGTATAAAAATTGGCTGCCTATGTTTGAAAGGCCCAAATAGAATGAATATTCAATGAGCTTTGCTGAGGCCAGTAGAGCGAAAGAAGAAAGGGGAGGGGGAGGGGCACACGCACGCCCCACCCAAGAAGAGCAACCCTTGGCCAAATTTAATGGGTGTCTGTTTTGCCTGAGGCGGTCGTTTGACCTTTGACCTAAGCTAATAATAGAAATTGTCCCTCATAGCCGCAGTGGGTTTTGATGACGTCATCCCTTTATTCGTACCCATACCTGAATTGTCCCTAGCTCTGTCCTTTAGTTAACTACTCCCAGCAGTATCCCAGGTACTACAAGTGACAGAAATGCAATTTTGTGTAGACCTATAACAGGGTTTTCCGGGTCGAAACCACAAAGAACCTATTTATAAAATTGTTGGACAATCGGACGATCTTCATTTTCAAGGTCGTTGACCTCTATTGTCAAATATTAATATTCGCGTTTTTGTGAAGGATAAACACAAGGTCTCATTCCATGATAAGATCGTAGAAATTCAACAGAGTTATAATCAGCCTCGTATGACCATCACATCACTTTGTAGGTCAAGGCCACTGTATCTGTTAGGGTTATTCTTTGGTCCTCAATAGTGCTTACTAAGTATCAAAGATTACTAGAAAGTAATTAATCGTGTTCTTGTTGTATATTTTAGGGTTTTGGGGCCACCTATATCCTAATCGAAATACGGTACAATCTACATGATACGATCATCGCATGATCTTGTAGTTCAAGGTCGCTTGACCAGCTGTGGTTGACCTTGGTTTCTCATAAAGGGCAAGTCTACAAGTTTACGATAGCAAGTTTGATATTTTGGGGACACCTAACGTTTATGTATCTATAGAATGTACATATGTATTCAAGTATGCTTTTAGATATATATATCAATGCACATCGAGCACAGAATGGAATGAGTTGTCGCGTAGTCTGACCAAGCCACCATCACGAAGCGACCATCGATTAATGCCCTGTATTCAACGATAACGGCGCTACATAAATCATTAGATTGGATCATCATCCGAACACCTATGAAGGAAATTATCACTGAAGTCTGTCTGATTAAAATTTAATACCACGCACGACCCCTTCACGAATTAATAGTGAGCAGTTTAAGTCAAGTTGATCTAAGTGATAGAATGCTCTGCTTGAGAGAACTTAAACTTGAAAGGGCTAACAAGACTACGTTTAAGAGAAGCTCTTTTGCTTAAATCCTGACGATATTTGACTAGTAATAAAGTAAATAGTCTCCAGGAACGACTGCGCTTTTTTAGTCTCTAAAATAACCATTGTGTAAATAAATAGCAGGGCTGCTAGGAGTCTATGGTATCCAAGCATAATATTATGCAGCATCGACAAGAGGGATTATTTGTCTAATGTAAATTCCTAAGCGTAATACAAATAAACTAAAAATTTGACAGAAGCCTTGCTAAAATTTGATGCAAACAATTCACCTGTCTAATTAAGCAGTCGTTAAAGTAGTGCAATGGAAGCTGGTAGGTGGTTTCTATGCGTTGCCTACAAGTTTTGCCCTTAACTTTTAGTTCAGTGTGGTTGCTTTGGTGATATTAATTTTAAACTTGCCACTGCAGTCGATAATATTTTCGATTAAAAACTAAATTGTCCGTTCGTGTTGTTTTTTGGAACTAAGATTTAATATGAGAAGTGCGAAGTCGTAACGAAGGAATAAGTGATTTGGTTGTCCAACTGAAACCATTTGCAGCAAGTGACAAGTTTTGTTAGAAACCACACCAATTAAGCAATCTGACAGCAGCTTAAATCGCGCTGGTTGAAACGCCAACTCAAAGGTCCACATTTAGAAATTGAAAATTGTTTTACATAACAACAGTTGCGGTAACATTTTTAGTATCTGCTAAATTATGAAATTGTGTTAATCACAGTCCTACTTTAAAACACATAGGCCTAATCTTTCAAGAATATAGCCTCGATTCAAATACGAGAGCTAGTGGTACTACGAATCTGTAGCATGCCAGATAGGCCTATTCTGGTGAATATCACCAGTGTGAAGATGAACCCGGGTTCCGAAATCCGTTCGGATGTCAGCGAGATAAATCATATGCCAGATGTAGCCTACCACAATGAGAAACAATAGAAATGGTCGAGGTGTAGTCGAACCATTTGCCACAATCATCATACGATCACCCAGGAAAGAACTGATTAGCGAAGATTAGCGGCAATACTGTTATTACCATGGATGATACCCATCACGAATAAATATTGAGCAATTCAAAGAAGTCCACTGCTTAAAATATACCCGATGAATTACAACTAATCAATCATACACATCTATACTTCGGGGAGCGCATTATTGGAGGAGACATCACGTGATATGCCTATGTTGAACACAACATAAAACCCTGTAAATTTAGGCCTGCAGTAAGTCAGTAATTAATCAATGAACTAAGTTCATCTCTATATATAGCTAAATTCTTCTTTTAAAGTCTTAATAAATCACCATGTTTGTAGAAACCGTTATAAAATAATTAGCAGAAACTATAAGAAGCGTAATAAGTAAACTTTTTGGCTGATGGCTAACGAGCGTTTGGCTTTTGAGTGGCGCTTTAAAAGTTTAGAGTTTACGATTACGAAATTATGGTTTTAACTTTTATTGTGGGTCTAAGCATGGTAATGTTTTACCGTCGTATTGCTGCCGGAGAGAAAGGAAAAGATCCAGCTATATAGAATTTATCTAGAAAAGGATGTTACTACTGCACTGGACTTCAGAATCCACAAGGTCTAAACGGTCATAACGATTGCGACTTTAGCGTGAACGACAAATCAGTTTAAGGGCATGGGTTACCAACATTATATCTTTCCAGGCTGGAGGGCAGAAACACACTAAGCGGTCACAGAGATAGTCGAATTTCATGTGGGCGAAAAGTGAACTCAAGGCTTTACGTGACATTTGGACGCCACAGTTTGAGCGCAAAGACACTTAGGTGCCTCCGTTTAGGCGTCTCGACCATTTTGAATAAAAGCACTATTTGAATGAGTATACATTTAAATCAATGCATTCGTACTACGGCAGCTAGCCTAACTGTTTTCACTTTCCTTTAATTCATTTTCTTGTTGCATCTTTATTAGGCATTTTCCCTAGAGTTGCAGGACCAGCGTTAGTCAACGCATTATAAAAATCTGAGGTGGCTTGTCAGTAGTTTCTTCGGCTCTTCTTTTAAAGTGCGTCTTAATCTTGTTTACCTGGAGCGATGTTGGATACGCGTTGTGATTGTGCTGCCTAGATAGTGTCTACATAATCGTTTCTGGAATTGGTGTGGAATCTAGAAAGGGCCTCATTTTTCTTCACCCTTCTACGTAACTGTTTATCTCAATCTCTACTACTCTTATCGAACGTTTATATTATATCAAATATGCAAACTTTCTATCCACAACATACCCAAATGACTAAGCGCGAGACATCCCAGGGTGTACCAAAAAGAAATTATAACCATAAATTTTATTGTTTCCAACAGAGGCAAAGCATACAATCATCATAATTACAGTATGATAGTATGAAAATAACGGGGTATATATGCTATATCTCTTTATAATCTGATGTCGCACGTACATACTTAAGTACATTGTAACAGAATTGACGGGTGCATTAAGTGCTGATTGACAGGTGCACTAAGTACTGAAGTCCCTCTGTGTTATATCTCAAGTAATGTCCCCCTGTGTTATATCTCAAGTAATGTCCCCCTGTGTTATATCTCAAGTAATGTCCCCCTGTGTTATATCTCAAGTAATGTTCCCCTTTTATATCTCTAGTGATCTCTTCTGCTATATCTTAGACTTTAACAATGTCCCCGGCTGATGTCCCCTTGCTATATGTGACTATCGACTGGGGTCAGGTTACCGCCCTTGCTGTCTTCGACGTCTTTGATGCAGTGGATCATTCCAATTTATTGCAGTACCTATCCACCTCATTTGGCTTGGTGGACCAGCCTGTCGAGTGGCTTAGATCTTTCCTATCTGACTGCTCAAACTGTGTGGTCCTTGGCCGGTTCCGGTATCTTTGGGTCCCTGCCCCTTTTGGGGTGCCCGAAGGTTCTTTCCTCGGACCGCTACTATATCTTCTGTATACTGCCGATGTCTCCCCCTTGCTGGCGTCGCAGAGGTTTCTGCACCAATTATTAGCGGGTAAGGTGCAAGCATAATTATACCCGTACCCGTTTAACGAATGCGATGGTTACTATGAGTCAGATGTGTCTGACTATGGATGTCTTCTCTTCTTGAATGGCCTCCAATCGGCTTCTCTTAAACACCTTTAAAACACAGCTTATTTGTTTGGGTGGCCGTAGGCAACTTGGGGGTATCGACTTTTCCAAGCTTACCCTGCTCTTCATAACTTTTCCCTCACAGTCCTGGATCTTGGAGTTACTCTTGATTCTGAGCTAACTTTCTTTCAACATGCGAGCCTAATTGCACGGAGTTGTTATTATCAGCTTCGTCAGCATCGAGTGGTCTCTCGCTCGCTCTATCTCATGATGCAGTCGTTGTCCTGATTCACGCCTTCGTTACTGGACGTATTGACCACTGTTGCTCCTTATTTTGTTGGCCTTCCCTTTTGGGTCCTGGGGCGACTTGATCGGGTTCTGCGCTCGGCTGCTCGGCCAATTGGACGACTTCCTAAATTCGCCGTAATCTCTGCATACATACGTGGTGTGTTGCATTGGCTGCTTATCTCTCAGCGGATTTCATACCGCATTGCTGATCTGATTTCTCGTTGCGTCATTGGCTGTGCTCCATCTTACTAGTGTGACCTTTGACGCCCAGTGTCTGACGTTGCAGCACGTCGGGCGCTTTGCTCTGCGACGAGAGGTGAGCTCCTAGTTCCACAAGATCGCTTTGGCTATTAGGCAGCGCCGTGCTTTTCGGTTGTGGGCCCTTCCATCTGGAATGACCTTCCGCTTGAGCTTCCCTCTTTACTTGTCGTCCAACCGACACTATCACAAATCGCTCAATAAAATTTTTATTTAGTCGTGGCTGGATTGGGAGCGCTCCTAAGTAAGTTCTTGAGGGGACGCTATATAAATGCTCAGACTGAATGAATAGCGGACACAGAGGAGGTCTGCACTGATAGCTGATGACGCATCAATCACTGATCAAGATTAAGTTTAAGTATAAGCTCATCTGACTACTAAATTATAATAACGATGGCGTTATTTGACAACCCTTTGTCAGCTATGACTGAATCTAATCTTTGTAATCTATTGTGAACACTTATTATGAAGCGCAGCCGTTGTAAATCAAGAATAAAAGCCAACAATAGACTGACATGTAAAGGCTTTGAAAGTCTTATCGTAGCTGTAACTCGCTGTAACAATATTGCGTAAGATAATCATTGGTGATCAGTGAAGTATACATGTCAAATAAAACCAAAATAAGCATCTACAAGTCCAAAATATAGAAAATGATTTAGAAATTTTTCTTGTTGGTTCTCTGACTTAGCCACCCTACATCTGTCACTGCCAAGCTCACTGTTGACTTTAAATCAGTCAGTCCAGCGCGCCCTTACGACATGTCCAGATCTGTCACTGCACGATCAGATTCAGCAATAAAAGTCTCCACGTTCAGAACTCGTCAAATTTTCTAAATGATTTACAACGCCTCATGCTTACAATAGACGTACACGTGTAGGTCTCCTAGTCTATATATACAGTTGTTGAAGAGAGGATTGCATTAAGCTATTCGGAAGTGAGAGTGAAGCGCTTACGTATCCAAAACTAGAGCATGATGTCGCGCTTCCTTTGTAACATGCTGCTGCTGGTTTTTCTAACCGGTAGAGCTGTTGTGCTGGTGAAGGCATCAAACAATGAGATAAGTTTCGGATATGATGTCAACTGCCAGGCAATAGCAAAATTGATGTCGACCGTCAATGAAATTAATGATAAAGTAAGCGAATCAGCTTCAGTTTCAGATATCAATGAAAAGCTCGATAAATTAGTGAAGGATGTGGAACTGCTGACGGTGAACATGAATAGAAGTCTTGCTTCAACGGTCGCCATTTCCGCGCAGTTGGAAAGACATTCTGCAGATCTTTTGAGCCACAACGAACGTCTGAAGGCACACGATGTGCTGTTGACCGATATATATCAAGTTGTCAAAAGTAAGAAGACATTCTTCTCCTTTAACTTGTGCTTTAAAATACAACCTGACAACGCACATACAATGCATGGTTAAGACAGGTGGACAAAATATCACAAACTGTCAGCTAGTAAGCGTGACTTTCATCTCAAGACACACGTCGAATCGCAAATAAGTGCGGACCAACTTTCTGCAAAGTAAGTGCTCTGCATCTTTGTTCAATTGCTGCGGCTACATGTAACTTAGACAAGACCTCGGCGGGATAAAGACTAGGAAAACAGACTAAGGAAAGCAGAAAACTGTAAGATTTCATTTTTCGCAGAATTTTTTTAATGTGACGTATTGCAATGTAATAAAGCATTTATATAGCGCCCTTTCAAGATATTTACTCAGAGACGCTCTCTACGCTAGCCAATATGATGTAGAAATGTCATCACTAACTATTATATTACATCAGTTAGCAAAACAGTGCACAGTAAGATGAAAGAGTCACCAATGGCGGGCCAACGCACACACGAGGAACCAACCAATGGATTCCCGTCGACAGCTGACCTGACGGTATGGATGTCCAGAGACTCTGGACCAAGTTGCGTCGATAGAGTTGAGTGGCGACAGGTGACAGCGTTCGCACACAGGATGACGCTGCCGACGAGCAGTTCTTTATTTGTGGAAGACGACGCATGTTTGGTTAGCCGTCGAGGCACAAGGAGTACCAGAAAAGACAAGGTTACTACACAGGAGCGCTCCCGACCCGAGCACGGCTGATCAGGACAGTTTTGAGGCAAGAATAGAAAGATTCAGAGTGGATTCTGGGAAGCAATCGCAGCGCCAAAGGGAGCCCGTTCTAGAGCGAGGGGCCAACCACTGAGAATGCAGTCGACCGCCATGGTCGATTTGGTGGTATAGTGGACAATGCATTTAGATGATGTTTTAGTTGTTGAAAAAAGAGCTGGGGTTAATTTTTTTACAGATTATTATCAGAGTACACGAGCGCAAGTCAAAATCTAACGTCGTTATTAAGTTGCACACCGAAAAACTGACGACTCATGTGATATTTAGGCCCTATATTTGGTTTTGGTGGTGGAATTCAAATACGAGGAAGTAGAATTACAAATATGCGATATTATATAATGGTGATTGCATTGGGTGAGTTCAGAAGCCGAGCTGCAGGAAATGGTGAATCTGTTGGACCGAGCAGGCAGCAGACAGAAACTATTGATTAATGTGGGTATCATGGACAGAAAGAGAGACAAATGAGCGGGTGTTGAAGATTGCTGCAATGGAAAGGAGTCTACTCGGATTGATCAACAGGAGGAAGCTTTCATGTTTCGGGCATGTGCTGCGGAACAGTGAAGATTTTGTGGAGAAGTAGATTATCAAAGGTATAATTCCTGGAAAACAAACTCAAGGAAGACCCAAAATGGGATGAATTTATAACATAAAGTCGTGGACTGGATTACCATTCAACCGTTTATCGATTGTAACAAGTAAAAAAGTGCATGGAGCAAAGTTTGTTCGTGGTGCAGCCAATTCTGGGATCGATGACGGTTGAAGATAAGATAAGACAAGACAACAGCCTCATATTGTTATTTTAGGCGGCAAATCAAATAACAGAAAGCATCTGTGAATGTCTTGCATCATTTGAAAATGCGTTTTAAAATAATCTACATTTCTTGTTAGGTTTTTACTGGCCTGATTTGAGACCGCAAGACTGCACAGACATCCGAGCGATGGGTTTCAATATCAGCGGAATATATCGAGTGTATATTCGGCAAATTGCAACGGACGTCTACTGCGATTTCAGAAGTTCGACAATAAGCTGGCTTGTAAGCAATTAGCGATGCCCGTTAATTTTATTTTGTTCTTGTAATGCAATGTGCTGCAATTACGACAGTTTATATCTATATGGTTATTATTATTATTATTATTATTATTATTATTATTATTATTATTATTATTATTATTATTATTATTATTATTATTATTATTATTATTATTATTATTATTATTATTATTATTATTATTATTATTATTATTATTATTATTATTATTATTATTATTTAATTATTATTATTATTATAACTAGATGTTTGCCCGTCCTAA
>JACEVL010000609.1:0-150000 GCA_020284085.1 Aporrectodea caliginosa | reverse complement strand
TTAACCAAAAAGAGTTATTAAGATTTATTACATTTGTTTTTGTTCTGTTTGTTGTTTAAGTTAGAGGCCTAGAAGTGAAAGGCGAATCATAATAATTATAATTGCAGTAGAAGCATCATGCGTTGAATTGTAATAAGAATTCAGATAAAAATCGAAGTTTCAGAGTCATTCTGCATGTGTCTAGTGTTTCAAATTGTAAAGATTTGTTATATGACTCTTTTTACCTGGACTTTTTCTAAGGCTCTGGATATTTACTAACAAAAATTTACACCTATGTATCTGTTCCAAGGTGTTTCAACGAAGGAGAGATGGCTCCGAGAATTTCTACCGCACCTGGAGGGAATATGAACTTGGTTTCGGAGTTCTAGACGGCGAATTTTGGCTTGGTACTGTGATTTTACTCTCTGTAGGCTACAACATAGAACAAAAGATAAAATCTGATGACAATGTTCAATTTATTGCATCTTTGTTAATAGGATAAGTCAAATTACTAGCCTACCTTAATTTTGCCTACTTTACATCATCTCACTTACTATTTTGTTTTCTCACTTATTATTTTTTTTATTTACTAGTTTAATCTAAAATCTTCTAATGAACTTTAATTATCCATTATCACTCATGTTAGCACTTCTGCGTTTTTGTCAGATTGTTTTTCTCAATTAAACCTCTTTTAACTTTTCTTGTCCTAACAAAGGACACTTTTTGTTTCGGATTTTATTTACCTATTAAGTGCAAACATTTAAAGGTTGTGCAATTATGTTAGATCTTATTATATACAGAATAACTCTAGAGTATATACAACTTGTTCGTTTTCCCCGCAATAAGTGAGCCTTCCTAAATTAATCGTGTCTTAAATAAATGCTAAACGCCGTACTTAAGACATGCCCGAGTGTAAGCTGGAATTCAACATTATGATGGTAATAGGGACATTGGACACGTCATTATTGGTCTAGGCCTACTTCCAATCCTTTTGACCACTTTAAAAATTCTCACTCAAATTATAAAAGTCCTGTCCAAAACATTTTCACGGTTTTAAATAGATATACCCATGTATAAAACATTTCGTGCCTAAATATTTGTGTAGAAATATTTCGGCGATGGAAATACGGCACTCAGGATATTGATAGGAATTGAATGGCACATGAGCGTCGTGGTTTTCAAACTCCAAATGACGAGTTTTGGTTTGTAAGAGGCGAGGGTTTAGAATTGTAAGATTCGAGTTTTTGTTTGTAAGAGGCGAGGGTTAAGAATTGCAAGATTCGAGTTTTTTTGTAAAGGCGAGTTATTTAAATATTCTAACACATTTTGATGTGAAAAGTCCTTGAAACGAACAGTAAGCGACATGGAAATCGTTTCAGGCAACGAGAAACTGTCTATATTGACGACGAGAAAGACGTACAAGTTACGCATCGAAATGGAGGATTTCTTGGGAGAGAAGCGATGGGCGGAATACTCGACGTTTTCCGTCAAACCATCATCAGATAAATACCGAGTAAATGTAGGAGTATACTCAGGAAATGCAGGTATACCAATAAGCAGAATCAACAGCTGCACTTTGGTGCGACTCAAATATCCTTGTGAATCAGTCAGTCTGCGTGTATGCCTATCCGTATGGCTGTCTGCATTAGTTTCCTTACTTTTCTTCGGCTCCCTTCTAATCACAGATGCCTTTACCTCTAGAGGGTGACACGAATGAATCTAATCTTATTAGGCCTACATGGGCCTAGAAACGTCAATATAAGTCTTTGTATGAAATATTTTTTTTCACAACCGTTATAATTATGTTGGGGAGTGCTGTTGTTGAATATAAATTCAACTTAGAACTTAAGTGTATGTGATAACACAATTTATCCTTGACTAGAAGTAGAATATTCTTTATAACCTGAAATAGGGAATCTATAACTGAAATCGGAGTATTTGTCTGATTTTGATTGTTCTTGGTCATATATATTTAATATTATAAATGCCTAATATACATGCATTGTTGTGTATAATTATAGTATCAAGTATTTAGTATGTAGAGTCTTTTAAGGACGTCTAATATGTATATGTTTACATATTATCATATTATGTTATGCATAAGTACATGCAATCACACATAGATTGCATGATTCATACGTGCATGCGTATACGAATGCGTATACCTAAATACATGTCTAAGTACGTATACTAACTTAAATTTGTTTGATATCAGATCCAGAATGGATTATGTGTGCGTGTGTTTGTTTGTGTGTGTGTCGCATCTGTATTTCATCAAATCTGAAATATTCCTGCCACAAATGACTAAGCCTGTGATATCGCAGACTGTAACAAAAACGAACATAAAAAAATTTACGATGTAATTTATTTTCTTGCTTTCGTTATACAGTTTAGTCATACATAGGGCCTAATGACTAATCCTGCAACAAAAGCCAGCAATAGGCTGTAGTATATTTGCGTTGAACCATTTGTCGTGACACCGTAGCATACATAAGCCACCATACGTATTATTCTAAGAATATACGATATTATTTCATCTTTTGCTGTTTCATTTTGTGCTCAGGAGACGGCCTTACCTTCCACAGTGGCATGACGTTCAGCACAAAGGATGCGGACAACGATCAGCATCCTGGGCAGTGCGCTCAAATGTTTCCAGGAGGTTGGTGGTTTAAAGGTTGCCTCCATTCCAATCTAAATGGCCCCTATCTTGGAGGTCCCCATACACAGATCTGGAATGGAGTTTCCTGGTTTGCATGGAAGGGATACTACTATTCGCTGAAAGCCACAGAAATGAAAATTTCTGTCGTCAAATAAAAAAGCGAATTCGCTTTAAACACTTTGTTATGGTCAATGATTTCAATGCGCCATTGGACTACAACTTCTGATTTGTTTTAATAATAATTAATTTTTCCATTTCGTAGTTGCAACTTACGTAAGCCGACACTTAATACACTTTTTTGTTGATCTATGACTGTTATAAAACAATCAGTTAATGCATAATTTCACAGTATATAACAATACTGATTTTACCTGGAGGATGGTAATTGAGAGGTTTACATGTATGCTTCTAAAAATAATAATTTTTTGAACTGCACAGTTTAATTCTGCGTTAATTTTTGACAACTTGGATAGGTCGGTGGAGTGAGCCAACCAGTTCTTAATTACATAACTACACTGTTGATAGTTAAGTAAGTAAGTAAGTAAGTAAGTATATTCTTTATTGAACCAATTGCATATCCGCACTTTGGTGTACATACATTTATACAGAGTATAACATTTTTATTATAAACGATCTGCGAGTGAGATTGTCCGCTTGTGGAATAAAACGGTCATGTAATTTCGGGCGCAGGGAGTAGGGGAGCGGCTTTTTTGGGGGGGATTAGCCCATAGAGTACATGCCCCGGGTTTCAAAATACCGCAGAGAAGAGGTGTGTGAGTCAGCAGTGTGGCAAAGATGTTCAACCGATGGCAGTTATATCGACTGGTAGCTGCATGACGTTCACGTCTTCAAGACCTGATCTAAAATTAATATTAATAATATAAACATACAGAAATGTCTGCAGCGAAGTCAACTTTGCTGTCATGCGAGCCCCCCGCGAAGCGGGGCGAGACCTGCCTTTATAAATGGCGAGTTCTGTGTCGACCTCTCTCACTCCCTCGGTCCCTCCCTCTCACGCACCGGCGAAGCCGGCTAACCCTAATGGGCGAATTCTGTGTCTATCTCGCTCACTCCCATCCTCCCGAGCTCCGGTCAAGCCGGGTAATAGAGGGCGATATCTGTGTCTGCATCCTCATTCGCTGCCACGCAATTGGGCCACTTTGGATAGTCAAATTAGCTATTTCTTTTGTTCCTCATTATGAAATCTTCCTAAAAGGAATTTCTTGATCATTTCTCTGGCGGTTTATAGGCCGTTGATGTATGTAAGTAACATTCGATGTAAACAGTGAGAGTGTGTTGTCGTCAGCGATACATTACAGGTGAGTGCTGCCTGTCTGCCTTTCTATTAACGTAAATTCCGTAAAACGAATTCTCAACGAATAATCAAAGAGAGTAGATATTGTAACAAAGCTCTTTGAAAGTGCAAGTGATAACTAGGATACGACCGTTGGACGGAGGCTTGGAGGTATGGAGGGATGGACGGTTAGAGGTAGGAAGGGAGGATGGAGAGAGGGAGGGAAGTTAGAAGTAGGACGATTGAGATAGGGATAGATGGAGGAAGGGAGGTAGGGTACGGACTGTTGGAGGTAGGAAGGGATGGATGGAGAGAGGGATGGAGGGGGTAAGAAGGGACGACCGGTTAGAGGTAGGGAGGGAGGGACAGAGGAAGGAAGGGAGGGATGAGAAAGGGACCGTCTGTTGGATGTAGAGATGGACGGACGGAGGAAGGCAGGTTTGGAGGTAGGGTGGCATGGATAGAGGATGGATGAAGGCATTGGAGGGAGGGAGGAACTACTATGGTTCATGCATTCGTTTGCACACGTACTGACTACTGCAATTCTCTACTTGCTGGTCTTCAGAAATGTCGGTTGTCCCACTGCAATCACTGCTTAATGCAGCTGCCCGCTCGATAGCCCGTCTTCCTCGCTTCTCTCACATTTCGACCTTCATGACGGAGCATTTACATTGGCTTCTTCTCATCTCCCGAATTCGGTTTAAAATTCTATTTCTTACATCCAGGGTGCTCTTAGGTCTGCCCCCCGCTATCTTGGTGATTCAATTCGCCGACCCCTTTCGGCTGCCTCTGGTCGTTCACTCCGCTCCTTAGACCGGCATGACCTTCTCGTACCTCGGTAGCGGACTGCTCCTGCCCCGCATCGCGCCTATGCATATGTCGGTCCTATGCTCTGAAATGACCTTCCCTCTACCATTCGATCTGTGATCTTAACTGGGTATTTCGGCCTCTTCTCGTTGTCTTAAGACGTTTCTTTTATCGCAGAGCTCTTCGCACTGGGAGCGCTTCTGATTGGGTATTACTGTGAGAAGCGCTTTATAAATTTCCAAATACAATACAATACAATGGATGGAGGGAAGGACGCAGGGAAAGCAGGGGAGATGGAGAGGAGTGGCGTCAATCACATTATCACGTGAGGACGTTTCTCTTAACATTTTCATATTGTTTTTAACCGTCTTAGGACCGGCACACATCTAGTTGTATAATTAGTTTATGCGAATACAACGGTATAATTGTATAATTAGTTTATGCGAATACAACGGTTATTAATTTAAGTTTTGTAAAAAAAACTCCTGCTCGGGACTCGAAATTGGTTATGTTTCTCTTTGATAGGTTGACGAATGACGATAGTTAATTATTTTATTGTTTGATAACGATAATTAATACTGATGGTTATACCGTCACCTGCTAAGAAAATTACTCTTTGGATCTCTTTTGCGCATACATCTCTGTACCTGTCTAAAACAATTATTACTGTTTATGTTACACATTAGCGAGCCATCTTCACTCATTTGCAGTGATTTTCAGAATAGGGACGCTAATGGTAGGGGACGTGGGGTTGCCCTTTCAGCAGGCAACTGCCTTCAAGCCCAAACTATAACTATAATTAATGTTAAAGACTCTTTTGTTATCAGGGTCGAATATTTATTTCTCAATTTCTAGCTACCCAATAGTACTACTATTATTGTTTGATTCCCTTATAGACTCCCCAATTCGGACATTGCTAAATTTAACTCTGACACAGAAACACCATTGAAACCATTGTCTAATCTAAAGAAGACTTGCTATATATGTGAAGACTTTCTTAATTTACTTACTATTGACTCACCTCACCTCACTAATGAGTTTTTAAGCAATATCTCCTCCGCATATTTTCGGCCACAAATCGCTATTCCCACTAGATTCACAGGCCATTCTTCTACTTTAATTGATAACATATTTTCCAATACATTAAAATACAATGAATGCCATTGCTACTTATATGCAGATATTGCAAACTATTTGCTAATGCCTGTAATCCTTCATTGTAAACTAGACTCAATAAAAATCAAACACGTTTTATATCGCAAGGAGAACGAGAACATGTTTAGCCTTGTTTTGCCTTCTAAAACTTCTTTATGCTTCAGCAAAAATTCAGTTTATTCCTGTTTGTGCATTGATGACAAGTGGACTTTCATGTTTATGAGATTTTTCCCCTTAAGCACCCTTCCACAGGCTTTGGTTGACCAGCACCACCAGTCACTTGAGGTTGAACACAGCACGTTGTCGCATCAAGCTTAATACTATAATTATAATAATCCCAAACAGGGCTGTCCTTTGGTCGAACACTGACACTCGTCACGCTTGAAGTCAGAGACGAGTGAGGCGACAATCTCAACATTTATGAATTAATTAATTGAACTTGTCACAGTAAAGAACTAAAGCTTTTATTAAAAATTGACAATAGATGAATGATTGGCTGATTAACAAAACTAAGGCTGAATTTGACTTACTAGAACTAAAACTGAAATTCATTCATTAAAAACTAGAACGAAAACTGAAATTAATATTGAGAAACAATAAGAATTGAAACTAAAACTAAAAATTAAGACTAACAATCATAATTAGAACTGAAAAATTGAGACATTATTGAAACAACGCTACACCTCTACAGAGTGGGCCAAGTCCTCTTCAATTTAACTTTTATTCGCGGGATTTAAGGATTCCATTTCTCGCCGCGTTCATGGGTTATGATCAGTCACGTGATTCGCTCGCAAGTGCACCTTCAGATTTCTGGCGTTTCTTCCTGATAATAGCTTTTTACAAAGCTCGCCGACAGCGTTCTTGCAAACACAACGACTTTTGTTCAGAACCACACTGTATTCGAAATAAATCCATAGCCTACATCACAATTTGGCCGCCTGCCACAGCCGATCTTGATGGCAGATTGCAATTTTACAATCGGCTTTTCAGCTCTGCGATGCTAGATTTCAAAACTTTGTGCGAATCAAACTATAAACTTTTTGGCTAAGGAATATTTTCGCCAGAGTTAGATTCAAAGTGGGTGGCGCGCACAGAAAATTGAAATATAGGCCTATGCATTAGGCCTATGCAGCGGACACATTTGCATTCGATTTTAGCCCATTCCACTGTAGTGCATTGCACTGGGTTTGCAAACTTAACGCGTTAAGTGACTCAGAAACAAAATGCAGCTCGTCATTAAAATGTCTAACAGCGCCTCTCACAGGATAACCTACTGAGAGCGCTACCAGTACGAAGCCGAGGAAACTGGCGAGCCTCTGAGAATATGAGCTGAAATAGTCTTACCTCCCACAGTTAACTAACCCGAAAATAAATACAAGAGAACAGGCTTGAAAGCTTACCAGAAGTATCACATACTGATTATTCGCGTTCCTTTGACTACAATTAATTATGAGTAATATATTAAGATCAGTCCCTTCTGAAATGTAATTGGATCTGCACAGTCGCAATAACTCCAACTGACGGAGGAAAATAGTTAAACAACATAGACCGGACACAGTAGTGAAACAAGTTTTAAAAAGAGACATCCTTCTAGTAATGTAGATTCCAATGGGAAAGTCGGGAAATAAAATTGGATGGTCGCAGCAGGTGCTCAGAGCAGGTGTTTGGAGCAGGTGCTTTGTTCGATGGAAATGTGAACGATTCTGGTGAACGGTGAACGAGAAATATGATGTTATATAAGCATGCCGTGGGCGATAATAATCAATGCCCTTGGAATCACATTTTAAAAGCGTCCAGAAAAATCAGCACCATTTATTGCCACAAATTTTGAGCAACATATAACAGCGATACGCTAAGCTAAAGGGTTAGTAAGAATCAAAGCACAGTCCTTCAATAATAACATTTTTGTGATTGTTAATTATAACGCAAACGACTAGTCGGTCCGAGAAATGTTATTATTATTCTAATTATTCTCATTATTGATCTTAGTAATAGTTTCATTTTTGTCATAATCATCATCATTATCATCACCATAATCACCTCCAGACTTGTTCTGGTATTAGTGTTACCATGAGCACTAGTGTCGGTTTTGGTTAAATGCTGGGTCCAATCTAAATCAGTGCATATTTTAACTGTATAACTACTGGGACAAATGTTACAGTAGTTTAGGATCGCCCCAGTAGTTTTGGTGATTTCCCAGGTAATACTCTACTTTCAATGTTAGTTTCCAATAACATTGAAAGTAGTGCAGCAGACTTTGTCCCAGTAGTCCAAATCCGTTAGAATATGCACTGATGTAAATGGCTGCTATTTTCATTTCCGTAGTTTTAAGGGAGTAGTACTGGCCACGCCCAATTTTTCCAATCAATTCCATCGGCGATAATTTCTTTTCAGGTTTCTATTTCCTGCAAGATGGCATTCATCATCATTCAGCATCTTACACAAGATTATCTACAGAAACTTAATTAATTAATTGTCATGAGACTGTTTTGTTAATTGGTACTAGTATTTTGTACTTGCTCTTTTAAAACATGTGTATTACGCCAGCAGTATCCTGAGTGGCCGAGTGGGTTGGTAGCCCGCTCACCACGCCGGCGCCCGGGTTCGCTTCCGGGTCGGTCGGTTTATCAGAGATTAATTTCTCGGATCTTTACTGCGGGTGGCTCGGTCGCATTATAAACGTGGAGTACAATACAATACAATACAACACATCACAATACAACTGGGGCGCGGTGATTTGGGGTATGTTCGGTGCCTTGCAGCTGGAGGGTTGCGGGTTCGAATCCACCTGAAAGTCGCCGCGTAGGGACCCTGGGCAAGTCCTTCACTCGCAATTGCTCATGCGCTTCGGCGTGAAACGCCGATTCAGCGTCTGCGCAGTAGTTGGGAGCGCCTCTGAATGGGAAATCTGGTAGGGGCGCTATAACAAGTGTTCAAATACAATACAATACAATACAATTATTAGGGTGACCGGCGAGATGAGTCTTACGAGACTTCACCGGTAGCCAACGACTCAGTTTGTATTATTTGTGTATTGTCATTTTGCTTTATTTGGTGGTGAAAGAACTACTTACTTCCCGACTTACTTACTTACTTAGGCAACATCTTCAAGAAGACTCTTGAAAAGCTTGACTTCTCAGTTTATTGTTCGCTCTGATTTTTGATTTACAACAACTCAGCTTTATTTTATCCTGTCTTCGTATTAAGTGTACCTATTAGATCATTAAGATTAGACCCAATCAGAACTGACAAATAATTTGAAAAATGAAGCCTCACCACAGTAATATAATGCAGGACCCAGATGCGCTTATACTTTCTCCAAATAAATTATCGATGCATCATTTGCTATCAAAACGATCATTAAGAGAATACTAGAGGTCAATATGTCTAAGTTGAATTAAACTTTATAAATTTATTGCTACATTACTACATAGAGTGAGTTGTTCAGTGATAGTGCAAGACATAGTGCGTGAACGCAATTGAGAAACAGTAAATGACAAGAGGATATAAAGCGTTTGCTCTCTGCCATAAAGTTTAGACAACACAGTATCGCATTTGATTTAGAGCCTGCTGTCACAGCTTTGACACTGCCTTTGCCTAATGTGTCTTGTATTGAATGTTAACACGTGCATATAGAGACCCTCAATAGACTTTTGCAGTCGGCGCTCATTCTTGAGGGACAGCGAATTCAAAACTAAGGTTCGACAACAATGTCGCGTTCACTGTATCATGTGCTTTTGCTGGTTCTTCTGACCAGCCAAAATGCTGTTCTTGGCGATGGTTCAGACTACTCGCAAGTGTGTGAAGGCGACAAATGCTGTGTGACGATGACGAAATTGGTGCTGGAGAAACTAGACAAGCAAGCGAAGGATCAGGAAGAGCTGAAGGCGGCCTTGAATAAAGCGTTGGATTCAATTGGTGCCATTGCGACGCAGCTGAGCAAGCATTCCAGTGATCTTCTGTCACATGATAATCGTCTGAAAACACACGAATCATCGCATTCCCAGGAACAGAAACTTGTTCAGAGTAAGATTCATATAAATCGGTTCTTCGGAATGATACTTCGACGCCTTTTTTAACCTGAACTGTTCAGTGTAGACAGTATGCAAGTCTTACGTTATTTTAAAGTAAAGAAATCTAGCTCATATATAGGCCTATCACGCAGTTTACTCAATTAAGCTTAATCAGAAAATGTATTTTGTCGGTCATAGTCAGTTAAAAGTAGGTCGTTGGTTTTCCACGGTTAAGTCAAATAATAATGTAACTTGCCATCCTCTTAAATTGTTTGAGATCTGAAAAAATGCGGATTTCGCATTTGCGATTAAGACTATAATCCTGTCATGGCAAGGCAATTATAAGGTGTTGAGTTTAAAGTAGGGCCATCTTAAACTGAGAAATTAGTCTTCTTAAAATCAGATACACAAATGACTGGCTTTAAGTTTGGCATAGTTAGCTTTACTGAGATAATTATATCGTTGTCTATAAAATCTAATCTAATAATGTTTCAATCTTCGTTTATTGTTTCATACTTACACACCTCAGCATGATAACAATTCATAGTATGAACGGATGATCACAAGTTATGACAGGAGGCAAATTTTAACTGTTTGGCAGCCATGCAAGACGTCCATCACGCAGTACTGCTCATTTTACCAACGCCATCTGGCGAACGAAAGGCTGAGTCCACCTTTGGGAGGGTAGCGGGAAGCGATCCCTGCTGATCATCTGCTCTTCGTGCCAGAGTGTTTTAACATTACCCCTCCCAAAAGGATGCGAGTCACTAGATAGCACTGAAGCATAAATATAATCTATGATTCTTTCTTGATGATTCTTTGACTCGCCTTAGCATCCATCCAACGGCAGTAAAAATTTATAAGCTTATGGATTTCTTAAATAAAACAAGCACGAGGGAAAATAACGCTACTCGCTTACTTGATGTTTACATATTTTCTTCTATCGTGCAATACTTCTCTTTTTCGACGGGTCAGCCGGAAAAGTCGTCATAAACGTTTCACAAGTTGAAACTCTTTGCTCATAATTTATAAGTTGAGGCGGCATGCTAAACACTTAAAAGAAAGCAATACCACATGCTTTATTTGATTTTAAAGTAGACGTTAAAATAGCATATATATTTTTTGGCAGGTATTTACGGAGCTGAATTGGGACCGCGAGACTGCACAGACATCCGAGCGATGGGTTACAATGTCAGCGGAATATATCGAGTCTATCCTGGCAGCGACACTCGACGAATTGAAACGGACGTCTACTGCGATTTCAGAAATCCGGCAGAAAGCTGGCTTGTAAGAATTAAAAAAATTACTGCCCGTTAATTTTGTATCCTTTTGTATCTTTGTATTACGACAGTTTATAAATATTACATCGCTTTTGTTGCCATAATAATAATAATATTATTATTATTAATAACAATATTAATATTATTGCTGTTTTTGTTGTTGTTGTTGCTGTCGTAATTATTATTAACACGGAGATACATACATACATACGATCCTTTCGTGACACCAAAAATAGGGACAGCTTCTCCTAGCACTTTAACGACGAACTGCATTGGTTTGCCAGTCCCTCTTTCATTCATTCATACATTCCTAATGAGAATTTTTATAGCGCCTCTTCAGAAGGACTACTAAGGGGCGCCCCAATACCAGCGCGGCCAAAGGAAACCATCTTAAGATGAGACAGGAATGCCTGGGAAGGGGTTCTAGGAAGGGAGCGTAGTGCCAATGGGAGGCCATTCCAGATCGAGGGACCTCGATCACCGATGCCTGAGGTGCGAGCAAGAGGAACAGAGAGGAGACCTTGTTCAGCCGATCAGAGCTCGAGAAGGTAGGCAGAAGCGAGGCCTAGCAGACTACGGCATCTATGCTATACTCGTTGCCTAGGTTGAGAACTGTGGAGAACATCGCTCATATAGTGGAGATGTGGTCGATTTTGGGTATACGGCTAATAGGGCGGCCTGCAGAACGTGGGGCACGATCTAGGCAGCTCAGTCGGGCAGTCGGAAGACCAGCATAGAGAGCAGCAGTAGTAAAGTCTGATGGTAACTAAAGAATGGACAGGGCAGCAGTAGCGATAGGAGTAAGCGAGCGAGCAACAGTGGCGCAGTTGATAATAGCAGGCACGGCTGAGTGAGTGAACATGAGGTGGAAAAGTGAGCTCCTGTTCCAGAGTAACACCAAGGTCGCGGACCACAGAGGAGAAAACAAAACAAGGAAAGGCGGTCGGAAGGGCAGCCATGGTTAACTTATCCAGCTGCTGGCGGGTGCCATGCCAAAATGAACTCAGCTTTAGAGAGTTCAGGCGGAACCGGTTAGACGACATCCAGGCCCCCAAGGCCCTATGGCTATATTCAAAGCCATAGGACTGTCGCAGCGTACACTCTATGCGGGTAAAACAAACGTATAATTTACGATTTTTGACGTCTTTAAACATCAGTGTTTGCATCCACCTTAACCAAGAAGTTAGTAAAATTTATTACTTTTTGTTGCTGTGTTTGTTGCTTAAGTTGCAAGCATATAGGTGTGAAAGAGTAATCATTACTGCAGTAGAAGCATTATGAATTAATTACAATGTAGTAAGAATTGAAATGAAAATCAGGGGTTTGTGCTATTCTGCATGTTTCTGGTGTTTTAAATTGCAAGGAGTTGATTTTTTATCAGGACTATTCTCTAAGACTCTATTTATCTGTGCCAAGGTGTTTCAACGAAGGAGAGATGGCTCCGAGAATTTCGACCGCACCTGGAGGGAATATGAACGTGGTTTCGGAGTTCTAGATGGCGAATTTTGGCTTGGTACGGTCATTTTACTCTGTGTATAACATAGAACAAAAGATAAAATCTGTTGACAATGTCCAATTTATTACGTCTTGGTTAATAGAATTGGTCGAATAATTATTAAATCCCGAGACCACAGCTCTGAGGATTATTACCTTACCTTAATTGTACCTACTCTATGTCACCTCCCCTCACCATTCTTTACCTGATCTTTTTCTTACATCGCCAAACTTTTTTCATTCTAACTCTCCAATTGCTTATCTTAGCTTGTCTGAACATTACCTCCGTAAACTTTTCTTATCCTATGAAACGGCGCTTTTAGTTTCGGATTTCAACTATCTATTAAGTGTAAATATTCTAGGGTTATGCGGTAATAAAATGTTCAACTTAGATACAAAATAACTAAAAGGTATATTTAAGTTGTTCATTTTTCGGCGAAATAAAGACTTTCCAAACCAATCATGAAAATAATTCGAACGCAATAGACACGCCCTACTAAAACGACCGGATTGCGTGTGTAGATGATTTCAGCGTTACGGTGGTAACGAGAATAGGTTATTTATTAGTTTCAACTTTATGAAATTTTTAGAGGCGAATTGTAAAGGTTTCCAAAACACGAGTTTTGATAAATTTGTAAGAGGCGAGTTTTGTGTTTGTAAGGAAAGACGCAGTTTGATATGGGAGTAACTGGAAAGGATCGCGAGTTTTGACGAGTCTTGTGTAAGAGGCGAAGGTTTTGGTTTGTAAGAGACATCTCTGGCTGAAAAGGCGATTCCTGAAACTAACAGTTAAATGACGTGGAAATCGTTTTAGGTAACGAGAAACTGTCTTTGTTAACAATGAACAAGAAGTACAAATTACGCATCGAACTGGAGGATTTCTCGGGAGAGAAGCGTTTCGCTGTTTACTCGACATTTTCCGTCAAACCATCAACAGATAAATATCGACTAACGGTTGGAGGATATTCTGGAAATGCAGGTATAAACATTAGCAGAAAAAACACATGCATTTCAGGGGAACTAAATCTTCTTGTGTATCTATTTGTGTGTTTTTCCGAAAGTCTGCATTTATTGTCTCTGTGTATGTGGCGGTCCTTTTGTTTTGTTTGTGTGGCTTACTTTGTCATCTCCTAGTCCATTTGCCTTTAGAGGGTGATATGAATTAATTTAATTTTATCGGTCATTAGTCCTTCAATGAAGCCCAGGTCCGAAATGGGGAAGAGAAGCAATTTGTTCTGCAATTGGTCGAGTACTATCGATACAAATAGCCTAAAAGGCACTACAGGGAAATAAATAAATGACAAATAACTAACGGTTCTTCTTTTGCTTTTACTTTATATTTTATGTGCAATGTTGTTTTCATCTTTAAAAATTATAATGTATCACATTGTTTTCTGAGTTATAATTCTTCCGAGGCTTTGCGAAAGTCCTAAATATATTCCGATTTTCATCTAATTTGAATTTGCAAATGACAATGTTTCTCAAGGTGAAACACAAAAACAACCTGGCCGATATTAATTTTGAAACTTTACATTTTAGACACACCCGTAATATAAATGTAGGCCTATAATTTTCCCTATAGCATCAATCATTTAGACAGTTATTAGAATCACGAGCACTAACATTTGCGCTGACAGTAGACAGTTTTGATAAGCGTTCTAGAAGTAGCTTGCTACCAAAACGCTCGTCGTAATTAAGCTTACAATTACAATACAATTACAATTACAATTTAGAATCGGCATAATAACGTCTTTTAAGCCGCTAAATGCACTTACACTATGCATAATTACATACAATACACACAGAGTGCATTATTAGCACACGTGTAATACATGCATTCTAAATACATTCGTAAGTGCGTAACTTCAAATTCGTATGATATCGGATCCAAAATGTGTGTGTGGGTGTGCGCGTGGGTGCGCGTGTCGCATCTGCATTTTATCATATCTGCAATATTCCATCCACAAAATAACCAAATGACTAAGCCTGTGACATCCCAGGCTGTAACAAAAAACGAAAATATAACGAGGGTATACGAAATAATTTCTTATATTGCTTTTCTGTCTTGTGCTTAGGAGACAGCTTAAATGACTTCCACAATAACATGATGTTCAGCACTAAGGACGCGGACAACGATCTCTATCCTGGGAACTGCGCTCAACAGTATCCCGGAGCCTGGTGGTATAATTCGTGCAAGTTTTCCGATCTCAATGGCCGCTATCTGGGAGGTTCCCATACACTATACACAAATGGAATTTACTGGTATCACTGGAAAGGTCTCTACTATTCGCTGAAAGCTTCAGAAATGAAAATTGCCGCCGTTCAGTAGAAAACCGAATTCGCTCTGAACTGTTTGTTATGGTTAATGATTGTAAAACGCCATGGGACTACAACTTTCTGATTTGTTTTAGTGGTGATTCCATTGCGTAGTCGTAACTTAATTCAGCAGACACTTAATAGCCAACGTTTCTTCTGATCCATGACTATTATGCAAAAATCAGTTGAACTGGGACTTTCAATACATAATTTCACAGTACATAACAATAGTGATTTATCCTGAAGGTTGGCAAATGTTGCTTTATGACTCTCGTACAGATGTCAGTTAAACTGGGCTTTGAATTCATGACTGAACTGTCTATTCAGCCTGAAGGCTGGTAATTGTTTAGTTTACGTGTATGATTATAAGAATAAAGCTAGTTAAGTTGCACAATTTGAGTTATAGATGAAAAATCTGTTAATGTTTGGCAATTTTGGTCAGTCAGTGGAGTGAGCGGTGAGCCTCCAGTTCTTTATTCAGCAACAACACTTTGAATGATGTGTCTTCAAATGGTGGTTACACGCTCTGATATTAGAATTATTTTATAAGAATTTAAATTATTTTACTAGGATATAGGACTGCTACACTACATCTGCGGCGTCCGGTCTGCCGATGCTCAGCCCACGTGAAGGGTAAGATTTATTAAGAACAGGTCGGAGTGGGTGCAGGTCGTACTTCTGCGCCCACTAAATTTCCGACTTCACTTGCCCCGGAAATAAGACGGCGGGCACGTATTGTGGAAAGGTCAACACTCCATGAATTCGCAGATGACGACGATAGTAATAATGATGATGGTAATTGTGACTTCAGTTGTGCGATGTGGCAGTCTAATCTGGCAGCGTCTCCGTCACAGAGCTATAGCATTCAGCACTGGTGCAAGCTGTGAAGTAAACACTAAGTCCTGCGATTACTGGCCTCTTGTCTAAGACTTTGGTGTTAGTCCATTACCGGCCGAAGAGCCGATGAGGGGAAAATCATCGCCTGTTTAATCAAAACTAATGCAGCGAAAATTCGCCATTCGGATTTCCAAATTCGCTAAAATTATAATCGTTCCACATCCGTTAGAAATTCTTGGATCTAGCTGTGCGCCTTTGGAGAACCTGAGCATTGCTTACAGGATGCTAGGTTTATGCAAAAACGAGTGTCGCAAAAACGAAACATCCAGTGCCGGCGCCAGGATTTCAAGTTTGGGGAGGCTAAAGCTCCAAAACCTTCCCATCTGTCCCCTCTTCCTTGTGATTTGCAGTGATTTCCCACTTTTTGGGGGGCTGAGCCACAGTTAGGGGGCATAGCCCCCTCGTTCCCCCTGGCGCCGCCCCTGGAAGCATCAATGGCATAGTTCATACCGAGCGTTTAAGTTTTGTGCTGTGGTGCAACTTATGGGTCATTAAGAGTAAATCCCATCTGAGCTGACAAAGGATTATAAAATCGTCTCTATCAGCGTCGTTATACTACTGTAGGTCCTAGATCAATGTTGCTAATTATTTATGCATCATTAGCAATCGAGGCAGTCTTTCAAAGAATCTATGAGGCCAATTATATGTCTTAGTAGAATTATTATTTCTAAATTTATTGCTACATAGAGTGAGCTGTTGAGTGACTATGGCAGACATTAAGTGAACGCAAATTGAGATAGTGCCTATACTGTAAAGGACAAGAGGATATAAAACGTTCGCATTCGTTCTTCGAGTTTAGACATCACAGTATCGTATTAGATTTAGAGCCTGCTGTCCCATGATATACAGCATTGACATTGCCCTTAACAGGAAGTTTTCTAGTTGCCCGCATGCAAGACTGCCAACCCAGAAGTCGGACGTTGAAAAGTCGGTCAGGGTTGATAGGCGCTTCGAAACGTCTGCTCCACTTGCGCCCTATATATAGCGGACTCAGAGGAGGTCTGTACTGCATGACCGTACATTGTCGGTGGGAAGATATGCCGAGGTTTAGAAGAATGAAGTCGCTAACACTTTATGCCTACTGTCAGGTCTGCCGCTCGGATTTAACTCCGTTAAAGGACTACTAATCTAGTTCTCAATCATTTTTAAACCGATTGAAGACATTTTAGTCACTAAATTATTTAATGATTCATTTATTTGTTGGGCTAGCATACCCTCGCCTGCTTACTGCTCCAGAATCTATGAGGCCAATATTATTATATGTCTTAGTAGAATTGTTATTTCTAAATTTATTACTACACAGAGTGAGCTGTTGAGTGGCAATGCACGACATTAAGTGAACGCAAATTGAGATACAGCAAAGGACAAGAGGATATAAAACGTTCGCACTCGGTCTTCGAGTTTAGACAACACAGTATCGTAGTTGATTTAGAGCCTACTGTCACATGATATACAGCATTGACATTGCCCTTAACAGGAATTTTTCTAGTGGCCCGCATGCCAACCCAGAAGTCGGACGTTGAAAAGTCGGTCAGGGTAGATAGGCGCTTCGAAACTTCTGCTCCACTTGCGCCCTATATAGCGGACTCAGAGGAGGTCTGTACTGACCGTAGAGTGTATGTAGGAAGATATGCCGAGGTTTAGAAGAATGAAGTCGCTAACGCTTTATGCCTACTGTCAGGTCTGCTGCTCGGATTTAACTCCGTTAAGGGACTACTAATCTAGTTCTCAATAATTTTTAAACCGATTGAAGACATTTTAGTCACTAAATTACTTAATGATTCATTTATTTGTTGGGCTAGCATACCCTCGCCTGCTTACTGCTCCAGCGTGTGTTTACATAAAGTTCTTAAAATATGTCATATTTCACGCACATGCATTTTGAATTTTACGATGATTGCTTCCTTCCAGTTGTAGACTATATAGAGGGATTAGAGGCGTACGTATTCAGATATCACTCGCAAACATAGAACCAAAATAATAGAAGAAGACATATCGATGGTGTTATTTACCGTATAAACTTCTAGCTTTGTAATGTTTTCAAGTGGTACATCGAGCGCTTGCTAATACGTAATGTGTAAGCTGTGACTAGACTATAAACTTAGGAACCCTCGTCAATTATAGACCCCAGCGTCTATGGTTCTACAATTGATTAAATAAATAAAAGGCCCTACAAACATTTTGATTTATTGAGACTTTCAAAATTAACTTTTCTGGAGAGGCGAACTTTCAGCGCTGATTTATAGCCAACACAAAGTAAATTTATGGGCTATTCATATAATTGTACTTAGGATAGATAGGCCTACGGTAAGATAAAATTAATGTCTCTTCCAATGTGCTCTTCTTGAATCTTGACGTTTATGACTATGATTGATTTCGCTGATGTTCCTCCGGTACAATATTAGCCTCTCTATAGTGCATTGGCAATGTTGTTTACTGGATAAGGTCGTTTAAAGATTACAACTAAGCTGACGTACATTAGGCTATTAACTAAACTAGCGAACGATAGCTCTATGCATTTATTCGTGACTATTATATAATCTTAGACTTTGAGCGATCGACAAATCTTCATTAATTTCACGTTCGAGTGCACTGAATCAAAGGATTCTCAGAAATATTGAATTATTACTCAACATTTATTAGCGATGTGAATCGTGAACGGTAATAGATATAAAATCAGACCATCTTCTTTAATCAGTTAGCCTATATGTATTTTATATACATAATAATTTATATATATATATATATACATACATATACCCCCCCCCAAGTCCTACCTGCACCTCACCGTGGTGGGGGGGGGGTGAACAGCCAAGTAAGAGATTGCCTGGTGAGGCTATGCCATCAGTGGAGAAGGCTTCGGCTGAAGGACCACCTAGGGCGATACGCGAGGTGGACAGGCTCACCAGGAACCCCGAAACGGTTGGCCAACGCAGGAGGCAGGTGGTGGAAGGACACCTGATGGCGAAAGAGGCCTACTAATTGGCCCACCGGCTTCCTTACCCTGCCAGGAGAGGAATGGTCACCACCTGGCATAAGACCAAGAAACTTTAACATAACAGATTCAAATGCCAATTTGGAGATGTCATGTTAAGGACTCATCATTGGCGCACGCCTGACGGAGGAGATATATATATATATATATAATATATATATATATATATATTCGTGACGGGTATCGTGCATGGTAATAGATAGAAAATCTGAGGATCTTCTCCAATCATTGCCTTCATGGGTGATCGAATAATGATTGTGGCAATTGGCTCAGATCCATCGACAAATTCCGTAGTATCTCGCTTTGGTACATCTGGGCGGATCTCACCCACATCCTTAAAGTCCTCGGAGCCCGAGTTCATCCGCATGCTGATAGTATTCAGCAGTATATTGAACGCTAGACATTCGTGACACCACTGGCGTTTGAGTCTATTAGGAAGGCAAATTTCACGGAGTTCATACCTAGAATTTTTAAGATAGGGCTGTCGATTGATCGCCATCGACACCTTCAACTTACGCATAATTGTTACACAGACTGAACTGTTAACAGAGCTGTTGCCGTGTGTTAATATTTAGCCAATATTTCTGAATATGGATGGTTTAGCGCAATATAAACTGCCGTTGTCTGAATGTGGTAATCTATCTAGTAACGCTTAGCACATGCTGCTAATAGTGTCATTTGGACAACCGAATAAATGATTCCTTTGTTACGATTCGAACGTTCGTTTCGAAGTAACTAGGTATTATTAATAAGTCATGTTGAATGTTAGTGCTGAAACACAATAATGATTGAACAGTTCACTTCCTAAATGAAAAATATTCTCATCTGCAATGATAGGATTAAACATCATTTAAAGAACAACATTGAATTATTTATCGTTTGGGAACAAAACTTGCATTTCTGGGGGGGGGCGATAGCGCATTGGATAACATCTGGCGTTGAGAGCGAGAGGTACCGAGTTCGAGCCCCGTTAGGGCGGATATGCTTTGTAGGCTGCTATTAGCGCCGTGTATTGAAGGCTGTCTGTTCTGCTAGTAGTTAAGAATTGTTTCAATTGCATAATTATATATAGAATCTTCGTTTATTCATAACACATTGTCAGAACGCAATGCGATTCTAAACCGAAGATGTTGTTCCGACGGAACGGCAGCCATGACGGCGCTCCTTCTGTACACTGTAATCATTCTGCGTTGTGTCAGTTTGAAATTAAACGAAGATTATTATTATTATTATTTACAGTATGTGCTGGAAGAGGATAAGCAAGAAAAAAGAAAGAGTCCCGTCTATTCAGAGTTCGACTAATATCAGTTAGCGATTTAACCTCTCTCTGGTCTATCTGGCAACCGGACTCGGATCTTCACAGAAGATCGATCTGTGGATAAACCCTCTGATATGACGCAGCGCTGGTGCCCTGTGATCGTTTTTAGAGTAGCGCTGTAGAAATTTGGAGTCTCCAATTACGACTACGATACGATATTTTATGGCCCCTTGTCAACTCTTGAGATAATCTTAGTAATCTATTCTACACACTTAAAATAAAGCTAAGTTGCTGTAAATCAAGAATCCGAGCTTACAATAGACAGACATGTAGAGGCTTTGAAGAGTCTTCTCGAAGATGTTACTCAGGGCATACAGTTTTGCGTAAGATGCTAAACGGTGATCAATGACATATATATGTTTACTTAAACAAAGTTTCCAGAGAAGACCCTGAAATGGTAGATCGGTATAGAAGTGAAGTCATTATCTGCTTTGTTTTATTCAAAGGAACGGGTACAATCGAATGCATGTAGGCAAGCATCCAATCTCTCGAGTAAGTAAAGCATTTCCAAATGCGAGGACGATATATCAACATACGTCTGTCAAATAAAACCAAAACAAGCATCTTCAACTCATAAATATTTAAAACGATTTTGACATTTTCTCGTTGGTTCTTTGTCTCAACCACTCAATATATATCACCTCAATATATATATATCACTCCAAGGCTGACTATCGACTTTAAACCAATCACTCCAACGCGTCCTTACACTCCTACATCTGTCCATCCACGATCAAATTCAACAACCGAGGTAACTAAGTTGAGAACTCATAAAATTTCCTAAATTATTTACAATGCCTTATCTTTACAACAGACGTAGGCTTATAATTGGCCTATATATAAACATAATGTTGAGGAGAGGATTGCATTCAGTAATTCTAAGGTGACGGTGTAACTCCAGCGAATCCAAATCTACAACATGAAGTCGCATTTACGGTGTCATTTTCTGCTGCTGGCTTTTCTGATCAGTAGAGCTGCTGTGCTGGTTAAGGGATCAAACAAAGCGATAAGTTGTGAAAATGATAACAACTGCCAGGCATTAGTGAAATTGATGGCGGCCGTCAATGAAATAAATAATAAGCTGGAGGAACCAGCTTCATGTTCAGATGAAAAACTCGATAAACTAGCTGAAAAGCTCGATAAACTAGCTGCCACTGTGCATGAAATACACGGTAAACAAGTGAAGGACGTGGAAGAGTTGAAGGTGAACATGAATAGAAGTCTTTCATCTACGGTCGCCATCTCTGTGCAGTTGGAAAAACACTCGGCAGATCTCTTCCGCCACGACGAACGTCTCAAGGCACACGATGTATCGCAGAACAACATCTATGAACTGGTGAAAAGTAAGAGAGCATTATTCTCCTTATTTTGTTTTTTAAGGTAACCTCAATGCGTAAATGAAAGGGATTATTAAGACTTGTAGTGGTAGACTGGTAGACAGTGCCTGCGTCTCTAGGCATAGGCCTACTCCGCTCTTCTGTCCACGGTGACCTGACGGGTCCATTCGGCCGCTCTGCGACAATACAGAGCCGTTCCTTCTCTGTGGCTGGTCCAACAACCTAGAACGGGCTACCTTCAGACTTACGACACCTTCCAAACTGTTTGCATTTTCACTAACTGTTGAAGACTGCTTTCTTCCGCATGACATGGGTCGGGAGCCCCTCTGAGAAGGGATCCTGAAGGGGCACTATATAAATTTTCATTAATTGCTTGATTGATTGGTACAAAATATCACACAATGTCATGACAAATATCATAGTTAAAGTCATGTAGTAAGCGTAATTTCGTCTTAAGGCACACGTCGAATCGCAAATAAGTGCTAGCCAACTTTTTGTAAAGTAAGTGCATTGTAACTTTGTTGAATTTCTGCGGCTACATGTAAATTATACCCAAGGCAGCTGAGGTCTGTTTCTCGGTCCCTCACACAGGATGCGACTCGACCTCTCGTTCAAAGTTGAATCCTGAGCCGAATCCATTACTGCATTGCCGCAGTATGATTCGGCTTCATTGGTGGTGGTGGTGTAGAGGTATGTTCGGTGCCTTGCAGACGGAGGGTTACGGGTTCGAATCCACCTCAAGGGGGTATATTCGGTGCCTTGCAGCAGGAGGGTTGCGGGTTCGAATCCACCTGAAGCCGCCGCGTAGGGACCCTGGGCAAGTCCTTCACTGGCAATTGCTCATGCGCTTCGGCGTGAAACTCCGATTCAGTGTCCGCGCTGTAGTCGGGAGCGCCTCTGAGTAGAAATCTTGAAGGGGCGCTATATAAATATCTGAAATGAATGAATAAATGAATGTTTCCGTCCTCTAGTCTACAACTTAAGCAAAAGTGACTGTATATGTAAAGGAAATTACTTAGATATACTGATCTCATATCAGCTACTTCTTGAGTCAGTTTCTCGCTTGGATGAGAGATGCACTTGGGAATCAAAGTTTAGTTATCAGTTCTGCTACACCAGGAACTTTGAATAACGTGCCAACTGTCAGCTCTGGATAAGAATCAGTTGACTGGGTTCTTCGTGTTTGCGGGACCTTGTCATTGGTGACTCTTTTAGCCATCTTTTATTCCAGTTATGTACGTTTTTGACTGACCGTCTGGTCATATTGACTCTAACATCATTTAGAATAGCGCAGGGAGCGCCTCTGATTAGGAATTCTGAAGGGGCGCTATATAAATTTTGGGAATGAATGAGTGAATGATAACTGCTGCCATTCAATGGCAAAACTAATTACGGGTTTCAATTAAATGAAAACTGAATTAGGCGAACTAGCTACAATTGTGCATTCATGATATAAACGATAAACAGGCGAAAGATCCGGAAGAGTTGAAGGGGAATTTGAATAGAAGTCTTGCTCTTAATTTCTTAGACACCATCGTAATTAGAAAATGTAATCAACCTCACTTTCATCTACCACTAATAATTCATACATGTTTTTTATTGGTAGGCATTCACAGTCCTCAACCGAAACCAAGGGACTGCTCCGATATCCGAGACAGAGGATACAGTGTCAGCGGTGTATATCGAGTGGATATTGGCAACGAAAATAGGAGAATCGAAGTGGATGTCTATTGCGATTTTAGGACCGTGGGACAAAGTTGGCTGGTTAGAATGAAATAAGGAAAATATCGATTCTTATGCTATTTTCATAGACTGCAATATAATTATGCTAGTCCACATTGTAGATTTCTTTGACTCACACAAGGAGGTCGATAGACAATTTCACTTATTTTACTTTTTGCCAAATTTGCACTGACAATAAAGATAACAGATTTTGCAAATATCGAGCATTGCAATGGAATTGATTCTAATATATAGTCAGTATTAGGCCCTTGTGTAAAAGAAAACAGTGGTGAGTGTCAACGGTCAGCTCCTAACAAAGGCGTAACATTGCCATCACAAGGTTGTGGTGACCAATCCCCATTTCCAATTCTTCATTTTATATAAGACTTTATATGATACTGTCCACTGAACTAAGATAGATGACTTCGCCAATTTATGCAAGAGAAACATAAGAAAGTAAGCTAATTTAGAGCTAGCCTATCTATCAGCATTGCAATAGTTACGTATGCATAAATACACCGCTGTTATTATACTCGCTTGAACTGGTTTCAAACAAAAAATTTGTCACGTCCAAAAAATGCTCCAACATAGGGTCAAAAAGTGACGGTGACTGTCATCACCACTTTCCAAAATTTAAGGGTAAGATCATTATTGTGTGTTTTTCATGTCAAGGTGTTTCAGCGACGTAAAGATGGCAGAGTCGATTTCTATCGAAACTGGAATGACTATGCAAATGGTTTTGGAGATCAAACTGGAGAATTTTGGTTAGGTACAGTAGTCTATCATTTTAGATAAATGCGGAATTCTGAAGGCATTTTGATTACACTTAAATTAATTCGTAGGCCTAGTTGAGTTTACGAGGAAAGAAGTCCCTCTTGGTAACCGGCTGTCAGTTGAAAGTTATATGAGACATACAACTATGATGTCTCAGCAATACTATTTGCACAAAGCTTGCACTGATTAAATTGTATTTCGTATCTATATAGCGATTTAGTATCAATTGATAACGCTCAGCATTTCATCCGTTTCTCAATGTATGGCCTCTTCCCCATCTTAGTCTCATAGGATTCTCTAACCGGCTCACTTTTCATCACAATGTCATGGCGAGCGCTAACACATTCAGCGAGAAGCCCTGGCGATGAGAGCGACAATCGAGGATTAGTCGGCGCATGTCGCCGAATTTGCAGCTATAGAAGCAACTTGAGTCTCAGCCCCAACAAGTCCCGTGAGATTTGGGTTGCTTGGCTGGGGATGGTTGAGCGTCCGGAACCGATAACAAACGTGGAAAGAAAAACAACAATGAAAATCTTAGGAGTCGCTCTTCAGGACAACCTACATGTACGAGCTTCTGAATACGTCGACAAGGTCCTGAGCACATGTTTCAGTTCATTGTATGCACTGCGATTTATGTTCCGCTCACCAAGGCCATGCACCTGGCTCGCCTCATGTATGCAGCACCCGCATGATGGGAATTCACCACTGCGGATGACAAACAGAGAGTGGAGCGATAGCTGCGCCGTGTTCAGCGAACGGGGCTCCTGCCTGAGGAGGACGCCAGTGCGGAGAAGAGGGCAGCCAAAGCTGACGAGAGCTTCTTCCGTGCGGTTAGGCAAAACGATACCCATGTTCTGCGCAGTCTATTTCCACCGTTGTCCCGAAGCTGCTTCGGTAACGACCACACGACTTTAAGCTGATAACAGAGGACAATCGTAATTTTAACCCTTGAATATTATTCCGACGAGTGGATATATAGTAACTAAATAGTAAAACACTTCTCAATGGCAAATTGCGCAGACTAACAGCCAGGGGCTTGACATTTGTTTTAGGTAATGAGAAACTGTCTTTGTTAACAATGAACAAGAAGTACAAGTTACGCATCGAACTGGAGGATTTCTCGGGAGGGAAGAGTTGGGCGGAGTACTCGACGTTTTCCGTCAAACCTTCGACGGATAAATACCGATTAACTGTTGCAGGATATTCTGGAAATGCAGGTATGACCATTATCTCGTTGAACACCTCCACTTCTGATTGACCTAGTCTCTTTGTGTATCTTTCAGACTGTGTGCCTGTCTTTCCGTGTGTCTGTCTACAGTCATTACTTTGTATCTCTGTCTCTTTCTTGCCCTAATCATAATGGCTTACTTCTGTTTTCGTCTCCTCAGAGATGCCTCTGCCGTAAGAAGGTGATATGAATGACTGAAGTCTTATTCGATCAGTACCTGTAGCCTACATAGAAAACTTTAATGAAGGTCTTTGTATGAAATATTTTTCACTTCCGTTATGTTTATGTTAGGGAATAGTTGTAAAATATAAATTCAAAATACAACTTTAATATAAATTGTCCTCTGTAGAAGGAAATTATTTTCTTAAAGTAGAAAGGAAATACAACTGAAACGATAAATCCTCCATATCAGTGAAGTATTTAGACAATATGTTGTCTCTGGCTCATAGGTAAGTAAGTAAGTATACCCTTCATATGGCCAATTGCCAATCCCATTTTGGCTTACAGAGTAGCCTACAGTACTGGCTTGATCATTTTTAGTCTATGCGTACAATATCAAGACTTCAAAATTGTAACTTGCAGTCATAAGTAAAAAACGCTTATTTGCATACATTACTACATACTCACAGAAACAATAATTATTTGTATAATTATGCGCACATGCGTGCATACTACCTAAATAAATACTAGTGTCATATTAGTCTTTGTATCGGATCACAAAAGGAGGTGCAATCCCATCTGCATTTGATCAAATATGCAATATTCTATCCACGACATATTCACAAGGATAAGCCTGTGATAGTTCAGGTTGTAGCAAAAACCAATCTATTATGAGAATATACGATTTCAATTCTTATCTTAATAATGTTTCTTCGTGTGCTCAGGAGACAGCTTGACCTACCAAAATAGCATGATGTTCAGCACAAAGGACGCAGACAACGATGTACATGGTAGTGTGCACTGCGCTCAACAGTTTCCCGCAGGTTGGTGGTTTAAAGACTGCCACTATTCCAATCTGAATGGCCTCTATCTTGGAAGTTCCCGTACGCAGGATGCTAAGGGAATTTGCTGGTATCACTGGAAACTAGGCTACTATTCACTGAAGGCCATCGAAATGAAAGTTACCGCCGTGTAGTAGAAAATTCGCTCTGAGCGATTTATGTTAGAGGCTGTTTGGATGCACCATAAAAGCACCGCTTTGTTATTCTCTCCATGGTTAATCGATTTCGCTTTTGCAAACAGCTTGCATAAACGACCAAACAAATCACTTCTTCTATTGACTATTATCAGAAATCAGTTCAGTTAAGCTTTGAACTCATGATTTCCATGACTAGGAAATTGTGATTTGGCCTAATAGATGACAATTAGGCCTATATAGTTTACGTGTATGATTCTATAACGACCTAGTTAAGTTGCACAGTTTGATTTAACTCTGAAAAAAATTCGCAAATGTGTGACATTTTTCGGACTTTGTAAGTCTTAACTTGAGTGGAGTAATTAATTGGTAAATAAATATTAGTGACTTCTATTAATATCCTCGTGAAAGCAGTTAAACTTTGAATTCATGGTATCTCTGTCTAAAAAATTGTGTATTAGCGGGAAGGTTTGCAATTGTATAGTTATGTATATGATTCTAAAAATGAAGCTAGTGTATAGTTGCAAAAATTGTGTTTTCGATGAAATATCAGTCAATGAATGCATGAGTAGACTAATTATTTTGTAATTATAGTTAGTAACTTCTATCGCGGAGGTTTTTATGCATAAAGCATCAACGGATGGCGCACCAAAACCAACATCTATTCAATTGTGTATATTCAGACGGTTTGTCCGTTAAGGCAGAGAGCCAACTTATGCTGGATAAGCAATTTGAAAAACTGTAAGTTTTAATCTGTGAACAAAATGGCATCACGGACAGATACAGGAAGAGCGATCTAACATCTAGTTCCAGCAACCGAAATAGTTCGCTCACAAAGAAAAGTAGGCCCTTCTAGTTTTAGGTATGACTTGAGTAAAATTTTCATCTGAGCTGTTTGAATGATGATGAATTATGGAGAATTAGAATTGATTTTAAGTATTTTGGATTCAATGTATTCAATGTATTACAAAATATGGGCTCAAATTTCAAACAAATCCTTTACCGAACAGGAATCCCATGCAAATAGTTAAGTACAACGGTTATAAGTTTATATTTACGCGTACTAGTTGTGGCTCCAGCGAAAAATATACGAACTCTGGAGTTTCAGCGTGCTTTAACCCTAGGGCAACCAAGGGGGAGGGTTATTACGACCCCCTAGGTTTTTTGCTTCGAAAACTTGTTCCATGTGGAATATAATTTTGATAATTTAGGTAGCTGTAGCAGGATCATTTGCGCACATTTTGAAATAAACATCATTGCGATATATCACGCCATTCAAAAGTTACACCCGACATACCCGAGGTACCAGGGGGGTGGGGTTGATACGACCCCCCTTAGTTTTTCGTCTATAGCGTACTCATTTTGCTTCCTGGAAGAGAAACAAATATACCTTTCTTTAGAGGGAATGCAGGGCTTCATTTGCATACTTAGATGTTTGTCTTTTGAAAACCGGAAGTGATCACAATAAATAATAATACGCGTAATATGCGTGAAAAATGGCTGAATGGAAGGACTCCCCCTTAGTGTTTTGTTGGTAGCGTATTCATTTATAATCCTGGAAGAGAAACAAATATACCAATCTTTAGAGGGAATATAGGGCTTCATTTGCATACTTAAATCTTTGTCTTTTGGAAACCGGAAGTGATCAAAATAAATAATAATACGCGTAATCTGTGTGAAAACGGCTGAATACAGCATCACAACGTAAACCGATATATTATATAATTATGTATGGATATATAATTATATATGTATGAGCGTGCTTGTGACATGGAGGGTTGTTAGGTGCGTGGGTGTGACAGATGTAGGGATGCTAAATCAAAGAACGAAAAAGAAATATTACGAAAACACTTTAAATATTTGAGGTCTTTGATGCATATTTTTTTTCATTTCAATGACGTAGTCAGCAACTTTTGGAAATATTTTAACTCGGAAGACTTGTTGCTTGCCAACATACAGTCGATTGTACCATAGGTATTAAGGTCAAGAAGTGTCACGGTCTTCCCTGTAAGCTTTGTCACGGTAAATATCTCATTAATAGCCATTCAGCAGCTTACGCAATATTATTAATAGCAAGCGCTCTGAATAGCTCTGCTGTGAGAAGAGCTTTACACATGTTTAGATTAGATTAGATTAGATTAGATTAGATTAGATTAGATTAGATTAGATTAGATTAGGTTAACAGCTAGATACACGATACATCGCTCCAGAAAAGTCTTCTAAAGCTCTACTAGTCAGGCTATTGTTAGGTTCTGATTCTTGATTTACAAACTGCTAAACATCCACAAGTGTGCTTGGTACATCAATAGTAGGTCACGTTTGAGCTATGATGGATTGTAAAATAAAGTGTCTATCAACATCGTTATAGGACCTATTATAATTTAGGAGACAGATGCACTGTAGGCTACCATCTGTACATCAACGTCGTTAATTATGTATGCCTTACAAGCTATCAACCCAATCACCCAGGGAATCTATGAGATCTGTATGCTAAATGGAGGAAATTCTTCCATATTTTAATTACTACTATGTAGAGTGAGCCGTGTTTTCGTAATATTTCTTTATCGTTCTTTGATTTAGCATCCCTACATCTGTCACACCCACGCACCTAACAACCCTCCATGTCACAATCACCTTCAACGTCAATATAGGCCTACGAAGTAAGTAAGTAAGTAAGTAAGTAAGTAGTTTATTCACCACAAAATAAAGCAAAATGACAATACACAAATTTTACAAACCGAGTGGTGGGCTACCGGTGAAGTCACATAGGACTCATCTCGCCGGTCACCCTAATAATGCTGGCGTAATACACGTTTAAAAAAGCAAGTACAAAATACTGGTACCATTTAACAAACCAGTCTCATGACAATTGTTAATAATCAATTTTTTCTAACTGGGAAGCAAACACATACAACTTAGGAGTACTTTAAAGCTTTAAAGACTTTAAACAAGCCACAATTGTGACTATCCTATTACTATACAATGCACTGAACTGAAACCTCACGATACAAAACTCATATACCCTATAACATCTACAGGCACAAGGAGTTAATCAGGTGCAACTTTAGCATATGTTTAAAATGTCTAATTGAAGCTATATTTCTAATATGGCTTGGAAGTTCATGCCACCATTTGGCACCACAGTAGCGAGTTGTTCTCAGTCCTTTTGTAGAGAAAAACTTAGGTATGAAAGTATTATTACTGTTCCTTGTATAATGGGAATGAACATCAGCATTAATTTTAAAATAATCATGAAATGTAAGTGGAACATCCAATTTATGAACACATTTATGGACAACACATAATACCTGAAATTTACGTAGTTCTGCTATCGGAAGAAGATTATAGTTTCGGTATAGATCAGCAACGGGTGTACTAAGAGGGGCACATTGCAATGTACGTAGGATACGGTTAATACAAATATTTAAGCGATACAAAGCAGACTTGCTTGCAGCAGAATAAATTTCCACCCCATACAACAGGTGAGGGTAAATTAATGCAAAAAATAAATCTTTTAATGAGCACTCGAAAATATCCTAACTTATATACAACGCCTTTTCTTTCTATAGTATCCTAAATATTACAACAGGCGTGACCAATGTATATAATATCTAATATAAAATAATATAATACAATACGCTTTACAACTGTTTAAGAGATGGTTTAGCGGTCGCCAATTCCACGCAGTTGGAAAGGCATTCAGCAGATCTCTTGCTCCACAACGTACGTCCCAATGCACACAGAGCATTTTCGATGTATTTAGTTATCATTATTCAACTTGCATTTAATAATAAATAATCGAATCGCCAAGAGGAGCAGGAAATGTGGATCAAGTTCTGTAAATGCGTAGGCGTTGCTTGAACTCACTCACACACGACTTCAGACTATCGAGTGTCCCCAGTTGAGCACTCGAAAATGATATATGCCGCACCCTTTCTTTGTAGAGTCGTAAATTTTACAACAAGTAGAATAATTATTTCAAAATTTATTACTACATAGAGTGAGCCGTTGAGTGGCAATGCACGACATTAAGTGAACGCAAATTGAGATATAGCAAAGGACAAGAGGATATAAAACGTTCGCACTCGGTCTTCGAGTTTAGACAACACAGTATCGTAGTTGATTTAGAGCCTACTGTCACATGATATTCAGCATTGACATTGCCCTTAACAGGAAGTTTTCTAGTGACCTGCATGCCAACCCAGAAGTCGGACGTTGAAAAGTCGGTCACGGTAAATATATATGCGCTTCGAAACTTCTGCTCCACTTGCGCCCCATAGCGGACTCAGAGGTCTGTACTGACCGTACATTGTCGGTGGGAAGATATGCCGAGGTATAGAAGAATGAAGTCGCTCACACGTTATGCCTACTGTCAGGTCTGCCGCTCGGATTTAACTCCGTTAAGGGACTACTAATCTAGTTCTCAATAAATTTTAAACCGGTTGAAGACATTTTAGTCACTAAATTATTTAATGATTCATTTATTTGTTGGGCTAGCATAGCCTACCCTCGCCTGCTTACTGCTCCAGCGTGTGTTTACATAAAGTTCTTAAAATATGTCATATTTCACGCACATGCATTTTGAATTTTACAATGATTGCTTCCTTCCAGTTGTAGACTATAATAGAGGGATTAGAGGCGTACGTATTCAGATATCACTCGCAAACATAGAACCAAAATAATAGAAGAAGACAATATCGATGGTGTTATTTACCGTACAGACTTCTAACTTTGTAATGTTTATAAATAAGTGGTAGTGCCTACATCGTGCGCTTGCTAATACGTGGTCTGTAAGCTGCGACTAGACTATACACTTATAAGAACCCACGTCAATCATAGACCCAAGCGTCTTTGGTTCTACCATTGATTAAATAAAAGGCCCTTCAAACATTTTTGATTTATTGAGACTTTCAAAATTAACTTTCCTAGAGAGGCGAACTTTCAGCGCTGATTTATAGTCAACACAAAGTAAATTTATGGGCTATTAATATTGTAAGCCTCCTTAGGATAGGTTGGCTTGTAGTTGGATAAATGTATCTTCCAATGTGCTCTTCTTGACGTGTAGATGGCTATGATTGATTTCGCTCCAATATAAAATTAGCCTCTCTAGATAGTGAATTGGCAATGTTGTTTACTGGATAAGATCGTTTAAAGATAACAACTGCGCTGACGTGCATGAGGCTATTAACTAAACTCGCGAACGATAGCTCTATGCATTTATTCGTGACTATATATAATCTTAGACTTAGAGCGATCGACAAATCTTCTCAGAAATATTGAATTATTACTCAACATTTATTAGCGACGTGAATCGTGAACGGTAATAAATATAAAATCAGACCATCTTCTCTAATCAGTTAACCTATATGTGTTATATATAATATTATATATATATATATATATATATATATATTCTTGACGAGTGTCGTGTATAGTAATAGATAGAAAATCAGAGGATCTTCTCCAATCATTGCCTTCATGGGTGATCGAATAATGACGTGAATCGTGAACGGTAATAAATATAAAATCAGACCATCTTCTCTAATCAGTTAGCCTATATGTATTATATATAATATTATATATATATATATTCTTGACGGGTGTCGTGTATAGTAATAGATAGAAAATCAGACGATCTTCCCCAATCATTGCCTTCATGGGTGATCGAATAATGATTGTGGCAATTGGTTCAGATCCATCGACAAATTCCGTAATATCTCACTCTGGTACATCTGAGCGGATCTCACCCACATCCTTAAAGTCCCCGGAGCCCGAGTTCATCCGCATTCTGATATTATTCAGCAGTATATGGAACGCTAGACATTCTTGGCACCACTAGCGTTTGAGTCTATTAGGAAGTCTAATTTCACGGAGTTGATCCCCTGGAAACCGGACTCGGACCTCCCTCGGACTACTCTTCTGGAAAACCCCTCTGATTAGACACAGCGCTCGTGAATAAGCTGGTGCCCTGCGCTTGGCTTTCGAGTGGCGCTTTAGAAGTTTGGAGATTACGACTACGATTACGATTACGAGTTCATACCTAGAATTTTTAAGATAGGGCTGTCGATTGATCGCCATCAACACCTTCAACTTACGCATAATTTCTACACAGATTAAACTTTTAGCACAGCTGTTGCCGTGTGTTAATATAGTCAATATTTCTGAATGTGGATGGTTCAGCGCGATATAAACTGCCGTTTACTGAATGTGGTCATATATCTATAGTAACGCTTAACACGTGCTGCTAATAGTGTCATTTGGACAACCGAATAAATGATTCCTTTGTTACGATTCGAACGTTCGTTTCGAAGTAACTAGGTATTATTAATAAGTTACATTGAATGTTAGTCCTGAAATACAATAATGAATGAACAGTTAACTTTTGAAATGAAAAATTTTTCATCTGCAATGGTAGGATTAAACATCACTTAAAGAACAACATTGAATTATTTATCGTTTGGGAACAAAACTTGCATTTCTGGGGGGGGGCGATAGCGCATTGTATAACATCTGGCGTTGAGAGCGAGAGGTACCGAGTTCGAGCCCCGTTAGGGCGGATATGCTTTGTAGGCTGCTATTAGCGCCGTGTATTGCAGGCTGTCTGTTCTGTTAGTAGTTAAGAATTGTTTAAATTGCATAATTGTACACTGTAATCATTCTGCGTTGTGTCAGTTTGAAATTAAACGAAGATTATTATTATTATTATTTACAGTATGTGCTGGAAGAGGATGAGCAAGAAAAAAGAAAGAATCCCGTCTATGCAGAGTTCGACCAATATCAGTTAGCAATTTAACCTCTCTCTGATCTATCTGGCAACCGCTCTCGGATCTTCACTGAAGATCGATCTATGGATAACCCCTCTGATATGACGCAGCGCTCGGGAATAAGCTGGTACCCTGTGATCGTTTTTAGAGTAGCGCTGTATAAATTCGGAGTTTCCAATTACGACTACGATACGATATTTTACGACCCCTTGTCAACTCTTGAGATAATCTTAGTAATCTATTCTACACACTTAAAACGAAGATAAGTTCTTGTAAATTAAGAATCTGACATGTAAAGGCTTTGAAGAGTCTTCTCGAAGATGTTACTCGGGGCATACAGTTTTGCGTAAGATGCTAAACGGTGATCAATGACATATATATGTTTACTTAAACAAAGTTTCCAGAGAAGACCCTGAAATGGTAGATCGGTATAGAAGTGAAGTCATTATCTGCTTTGTTTTATTCAGAGGAACGGGTACAATCGAATGCATGTAGGCAAGCATCCAATCTCTCGAGTAAGTAAAGCATTTCCAAATGCGCGGACGATATATCAACAATTCAACATGCGTCTGTCAAATAAACCAAAACAAGCATCTTCTACTCGTAAATATTGAAAACGATTTTGACATTATCTCGTTGGTTCTTTGTCTCAACCACTCAATATATATCACTCCCAGGCTGACTATCTATCGACTTTAAATCAATCACTCCCACGCGTCCTTACACTCCTACATCTGTCCATCCACGATCAAATTCAACAACCGAGATAACTAAGTTGAGAACTCATAAATTTCCTAAATTATTTACAATACCTTATCTTTACAACAGACAAAGGCCATATACCCCTATATATATACAGATGCTGAAGAGAGGATTGCATTCAGTAATTCTGAGGTGACGGTGTAGCTCCAGCGAAGCCGAAACTACAACATGAAGTCGCATTTACGTTGTCATTTTCTGCTGCTGGTTTTTCTCTTCGGTAGAGCTGTTGTGCTGGTTAAGGCATCAAACAAAGCGATAAGTTGTGGAAATGATACCAACTGCCAGGCATTAGCGAAATTGATGGAGGCCGTCAATGAAATAAATAATAAACTGGAGGAACCATCTTCATGTCCAGATGTGCATGTAAAGCTCGATAAACTAACTGCCACTGTGCATGAAATGCACGGTAAACAAGTGAAGGACGTGGAAGAGTTGAAGGTGAAGTTGGATAGAAATTCAGCAGATCTCTTGCGCCATGACGAGCGTCTCAAGGCAAACGATGTATGTCCAGATGTGAATGAAAACCTCGATAAACTAGCTACAAATGTGCGTGATATGCACAGTAAACAAGTGAAGGATGCGGAAAAGTTGAAGGTGAAGTTAGAGAGACTTTCAGCAGATCTCTTGCAGCACGATGAACGACTCAAGGCAAACGATGTATGCCCAGATGTGAATGATAAGTTCGATAAACTATTCAGTAAGCAAGTGAAGGATGCGGAAGAGTTGAAGGTGAACATGAATAGAAGTCTTTCGTCTACGTCCGCCATCTCTGTGCAGTTGGAAAAACACTCAGCAGATCTCTTGCGCCACGACGAACGTCTCAAGGCACACGATGTATCGCAGAACAGCATCTATGAACTTGTCAAAAGTAAGAGAACAATATTCTCCTTAATGTTTGTTATGAAAGGTAACCTCAAAGCTCAAATGGAAGGGATTATTAAGACTGGTAGTGGTAGACTGGTAGACAAGGCTTGCGTCTCTGACGTGTCAACACCGGCCGGACTAGGCATATACGACAGGCCACCGACTACTGCGCTCCTCTGTTCACGGTGACGTGGTGGTCCCATTCGCCCGCTCCGCGACAATGCAGAGCCGTTTCTTCTCTGTGGTCGGTCCAACAACCTGAAACGGGTACCTTTAGATTTACGACACTTTCAAACTGTTGGCAGTTTCACCAACTGTTGAAGACTGCTTTCTTCCTTATGGCCTGGGACGGGAGCGCCTCTGAGTAGGGATCTTGCAGGGGCGCGGTGTAAATTTTCACTGACTGATTGCTTGATTGATTGGTAGGCTATACAAAATATCACACAATGTCATGAAAAATATTATAATTAAAGCGAGACTTCGGCTCAAGGCACTCGTCGAATCGCAAATAAGTGCTGACTAACTTTTTGTAAGGTAAGTGTGCACTGTATCTTTGTTGAATTTCTGCGGCTAGATGTAAATTAGACCTAAGACAAAATAATGAGGTCTGTTTCTCGGTTTCTCACACAAGATGTGACTCGACATTTCGTTCCAAGTTTAATCCTGAGCCGAATCCATTACTGCATTGTCGCAGTATGATTCGGCTTCAGGCGGTCATCATCGCTGTTGTTGTCTGGTATTGCGATTTAAAAAGTTCCACCACATTTCAAACGCGATACAAGATGAGCTTCAGTGGCTCAGAATAGGCGAGCGCACCAAACTCAAACTCTGCATACTGGTGCATAAATGTATCAACAACTGTGCACCATATTATCTCGCAGACAACATCAGGCCCCTATCGGACAATGCCAATAGGTCGCGGCTGCGATCATCAAAGTCCGCTGATGTTTTTGTGCCAGCCACTAAAACTAAAGCGGGTGATCGAGCCTTTCGGGTCGCTGGTTCACGTGCCTGGAACAGTCTTCCTGCACCTATTCAGGAAACCAGAAGTCCCTCTCTTTAAAATTTAAAAAAAGTAGGAAGCGGGTTCGCTTCCCGCACCCTCCCAAAGGTCCACTCAGCCTATCATTTGCGAGATGGCGCATTGGTAAAATGAGATGTAGGACGTGATGGGCGCCTTGCATGGCCGTCGAATACAGTTAAATTCGACTCATGTAATAACTTGTGATCATCCGTTCATACTGAATTGTAATCATCCTGCGTTATTGTCAGTTTGAATTAATAAAGAATATATTATTATTATTATTTTTTCGACCGAGGTATTATTATAATTTCTCAGGCTCTAAGAAACTATATGATAGGAGCGTTTTCGTTCTGGAGTTAACGGTCATCCTCACCGGTCAATTGTGTAACGGTGCCTCGAAATGCAACAGCATTAAACCGCTGCGTGCAAATTAGAAAGACGCTGAAACAAGCGTGCTGTCTCCTGCGGTTCCTCGAAACAATGGTCAAATGCCGACCTAGTTCTGATAAAAACTCCATGCCCTGGGCATTGATGGGACCCATGGTTTCCAATGCTACTGGAATGAAGTCATAGGTGCTAGGAATTTCTGAGTACTTGGTGATCTTCCTGTCGGCAGCCATTTCTGCTGCTGCTCCCGGCAGTTATAGAAGTCAGATGTATAAACGAGGTTGCACACGTGTGAACACTGGTGGCATCCCAAGTCATATATTTTCCTCTTGACCACGGGATCAACATTGCTCCATCTGGTCTTTTGCTATCGCTTCGGAGCAGACCTGTTGGTTCTTTGGTGCTCGGAACTTCAGCTCGCTGGAGAGCCCTCCAGATGATGTCATTTATTGTGAAGTGCCTGATGGTTCTCCCTCCAGACAGTCTGCAAACCAGTCCATGATGCCCTCCCTTGTCCGTTGTCACACCGCATTGGCACTGGTGTGGTTCGCAGAGGTCAAGGCCCAATCGTAGGCCTATCGCCACCCGGACAGCTTCATCGGTGAGACACAGTCCACAGGAAGCGATCGGCAACGCAGCCATCCAGTCTCCTGCATGGGCGGAAGTTACTGCCCCCAATCTAGCCCTGTTGAGCGGATCCGTCGCCGAGGCCCACACTTCCGATATATCCTTCTCCATCAATGGTCTGTCCCAAACCTTTTGAGCCGTGATGGTCTCTAACGCACCGCTCGGGAGCGTGGTCCTACGAGCAGACAGAATTTCATCTTTGAAGGCGTCTTGCCAGTCCTCCGATTGAAGAATAGCGGATCCGAGATTTCTGGCTGATGCAGCTGATGCAAGATATGCGGAAGAAGCCAGCATCTGAAGCCTTCTGATTCCCAATCCTCCTTCTCTAATCGGTAATGTCGCCTGTGTCCATTGGATGTCGCTCAATCTGATGTTAACGATTGCCTCCAATCCAGATCTCATCTGTTCGTCCATTGTTCTCAACAGGGGGTGTTCCCAGCACTGTGTCGTTCTCAGCAGGAAGGTTAACCTCGCCGCCCCAAAGCACGATCTTATGAGCATCAGGGCTCCCTGTGTTGGCAGCCTCCTCATGTCCACCATTGCCTGCTCCAATTTCTCTGAATGGTCCTGCAATGCCTTATCCAGCGCCGTTCCTTTGCAGAGGGGCGCTCCCAGCAAGCTTATTGAGTCCTTGGTAACTCGTTTGAAGTTCTCAAATGTCTTCTCTTCAAATTCCTCTCCAGCCAAAATTTCGCACTTCTGTCTATTCAGGCGTAAGCCCAGGGTCGACTCCAGGTCTAATATGATGTCCATGTCATGACCCACGTCCTCCGGTCTTCCTCCTATTTCATGAGAGATCATCCAGGTATCCAATGCGGAAGCTGGAAACCAATGATCGTAAGGCAGGCTGCAATGGTAAGCAGAAGAGCAGAGGACCCAAAGGGTCCCCCTGCTGCGGTCCCATCTGTGATCTGACCACAAACTCTCCGAACTGGAGCATTGACTCCGCTGCGTATGCCTGATGAATGAACGGATATAGGTCGGGCATCGTCTCATGAACTGCGCGTAGCATTACGTCCCGTCTCAGCGTATTGAACACGTTGCTGAAATCCAGTTTCATGAAGACCTGCCCTTGGGGGGCATGTTTGTAACAAATGCTCTGGCCGCATGGACCGCTGTCTCGCACCCCCAGGGGTAGCTATACCCACCTGGAGAGGGGTGAAGAAGGATGCCAGCTTATCAACCGCATATTTTTTTGCCGCCTTTGCTGTAAGTCTTCTCCAGACATATCCGATCACAATTGGTCTCAGGCCTCCATTGCTTTTGAATAGTGCAATCAGTGTACCTCCGAACATCAGTCTACGGACCTCCTCGGGGCATCCGCCTCTCAGCATGATGTTAACAAAACCTGTCAGCGCCTGGATGAGGTCTTGCGAAGACTCTTTGTTGTTTATCAAGTCCACGAGGAGATGAGGGCGGAATCCGTCCGGTCCACCTGCTGAGCCAATTATTATTATTATTAGTAGTAGTAGTATTAAAGGCTATTAGTATTATTATGGATTATTATTATGTATTATTATTATTATTATTATTACGTAACCACGAGCATTAACATTTGCGCTGACTGTATTCTTTCTACAGTTTTGTGAAGCGTCGTAAAGTAGTTTGCAACCGACGATGCTAGACCTATATAAACTGTCGTAATAACAATTACAATTACAAAACTCAAGCAATTACTAACCAGTCAACCAACTTTTCATGTTGTATGAACATTATTTCATATTATTACATCACTGGGCCCTCCTTATGGAATGCCCTTCTTTTCACTCTGCGTGAGACTTTCCTTTCTGGATCATTGTCTTAATCTTTCTATGTTCTTAACCTATATCTTCTCTCGGGGTTCTCGCACTGGGAGCGCTACTGAATGGCCACGGCTGTGACCTGCTCTGTATAAATTACTAATTACATTACATTGCATTATTTGCCTGCAGGTGAACCTTAAAGTTCTTAGAAAACTTTAACACCGATTAGGTTATTTATACAGCGCTTTTTTGACGTACTGTCCAGATACATGCATACATAAAACATAATTTATGAAAAGTTTCCGACCCTCTATTTCTAGCATATGCGATTCGCGCCAATCCAATTGCAAGCGTTATCATCGGCAAGATGAATCAATCAATCAATCATCATTTATTGTTAACCTTTGAACAGTGCATTTACAGTTATACAGTTTTCATTGGAAGCGTAACAAGGAGGCCCTGAAGGGATGAGTATCCCGCTAAATAAGGGTCACCTATGTACCAGATATATACATCTAGAGGCAGTTGCGATTGTTATCTAGTTCAAGATATCTCGTGGGCTAACCGCCCTATACCGGTGATTGGTTAGAGAACAGTTTAGGAAAATAGATAATTATTTTGTTTATCGTAGTTAGCATTATCCATAGGAGCTTAACTAATAACTTAACTAACAACTTAACTAAATAAGATCAGTTTGGTTACTTATTAGGTGGGTGCGTAGCATCTTTTTAAACATATACAGATTGGTTGCTTGGCATATTTCAGTGGGAATCTTATTCCATACGGAGGGACCTATATGCTTGGCTGAGAATTTACGTGAGTTTGAGAGTGCAAGCGCTGGGCCCGTAGTACCCCATTGAGAGGAGTTCACGGACAGACATTGACAATGTTTCCGTCCTCTAGTCTAGATAAACAAACTCGAAACAAATGGAGCTCTTCCAATTTCTCCAGCAGCAGCAATACGAGCGTAGAACATCAGTAGCAAACCTAGACCCGTAATAATAGAACAGCGCATCGATCGTGTACTAGGCCTTTGATGCATAAAATAATTATAATCTGCTGCAAGTTACTGCACTGACAGCGTTGCGAATAACTGGTCAATAAATCTGTTCCTTAATATTGAATACACCTGCACAAGCAATGCATGCAAAATGAACAGTTTGCCTATCAGCATCGAATGTTATACTGGTAATCTTTTAGCAGGCCTTTCAAACATCATTGAGACTCTGAAACTTATCATTTAAGTAGGTTTACAGGAAGAGCAAATTTATGATTAATTTATATGGCAATACACATTTGCCAGTATCCTGGGTTCGACTCGTAATCGTGGAGTAGGCCCTATAAAACATCATAATTTACTTAGATTGTCAAAATGACACTTTAATTAGTGTGCGTGTAGATTGGAGAGGCAAATTATAGGCCTATTAGGTAAGTAAGTAAGTATATCCTTTATTAAAACCAACTACTAACCGCACTTTGGTGGACAATCTAAATGTCTAGTCAAGCATAAATCATCCTAATAATAAATGTTTTACGTGACAAATAACGGGTAAAATTCTGTCATGCGCATGTGGACGCACTGAGTAGTCTACAGGCTTAACTGAGTGGCATCAGATATGAAGCACGTGGCCAATACCGATCCGTATATGGCCCCAGAGAAACGTGTTTCACCGCCGTGGCAAATAGCTATTCAAAACTTGGATAGAAGTCGGGGAGGATTCGCAATCGAACCAATCTTCGCATTACGGAGTCTGGCCCATTCCTTCTGTCGAACAAACCACCACCAACCCAGGGCTGTCGGGTGCGTACAACATCCTGACAAGAGCGGTTGCGCGGGCGACGTCATTAAGTGATGGACCCTCAGGACTGTCCTCTTTTCTATTTCTTTTGACCAGTTCCGCAAGCGCCTGAAAACCTCCCTTTACCAGTGAAAAGACTGGCTCGGGTCGGGAGCGCCTCTATTTTGAGTGGCGCTATATAAATGCCTGATTACGATTACGATTACGATTACGACCCGATAGCCCATGGGTGACCAGGACACGGAGGCGTAGAGTGTCTGTCTCGCCTTGCTGCTCATGTTATTTAGATGCATCTCTCTGTAATTATGTTCATGCTTGCCACCCTATTGAACTCAGGTCTAGCCTACGGCAATGTCACACTCCCCGACCAATTGTGGGACACGATAACCTTAAAGACTCAATACCTTTACATCATTTAAATTTACTCTCTCATTCTGTTCATTTTTACTCTTTATCACTTAGTCTAACTGTGTGAAGTTGAGTTTGAGTTCTGTTATGTGTTGAATGTCACAAAAGGTAGAGTAGACTGCGCTGTTTATAACAATCAAAGGAGATCTATCGTTTTAGCGTCCCATATTGCATGGGTTTTAGCGCTGGATACAAGTTGGATTGACGAAAAGAATTCTTGCTAAATAGAACTTGGATTTGATGAAAAACAAGTTTTGCTTAAACGAATTATTGCCTACATAGAAGCTGGACTGATTAAAAGGATTCTTGCCTAAGTGGAAGTTGGATCGATGTAAAATAATAATGCTACAATGGTTGAACAAGTAATAGTTGATTCCGTTTGACGAACAGTCCGTTGACGAACAGTCCGTTGACGAACAGTCCGTTGACGAATCGTCCGTTGACGAAACGTCCGTTGACGAAACGTCCGCATACCGGTGTCAGAAGACCTGCGAGAGACTATCCATCTGTCCTAGCGCTTATGAGTCGACCTTCAAATTGGAAACAGTCTCTAGAACAGATAGGGAATCTGTTCTAGAGACCTCGATTTGAAGCAATTAGGAGACTGAGGGCAACTCTAGACTGAATGAAGATTAATAGGCGCAGTTAACTTACGACAGCCAATTTAATTAGTCTGTTATGCGTTTGTTGGTATTCTGAAAAAATAAATTTGTCATAATAATAATAATAATAATTATATTTTGAAGGATTTATTCTGCTTAGAAATATAAGTCTCATAGATTTCCTTGAAGAGTGTCCTCATAGCTAATGGCGCATCAATAATTCACCTCCTTGATCTAGAGAACATTTACGAACAGCTTGCTTCGACATTATAATTACAAAATTGATTGACACTTTGTATAACCCTTTGTCAATTCAAACGGGACCAACTCTTAATGATCCAAGTACACTAATCAATTAATAGGCCTAATCCTTGCTGTTGCAAATCAAGGACCAGAGCGTAACATTAAACTTACGAGTGGAGATTTTGAAACGTTTTCTCGCCGTATATAATTGACCTTAAGATGCTTAATGGCTATTAATTTAATGACAGTTTAGTACCGAAACAAAGTATACGGCGAAGACTCTGAGATTGAAGGTGGATCGAGGGTTTAAGTGATGTCTTTATCTCGATTGTATCTTCTGATTACGTAGTTCAATCGATTGCATGTAGGCAGCAACCATTCTCCCAGTTAAAACATTTCCCTAGTCGCTTGCGAGATGCAAGTCTACAACAAAATTAACATGTATATAATTCCTCTTTATTCAAAGATCTTAATATATTCCTCTTTTCCTTTTCGTTCTTGATAACTCGATGTCTATCCAGCACACGCTCACAATTAACTCTAGGCCTAAATCAGTAACTTCACATCTCTAACTGCTCCCCTCAACTTGAAATTATCATGAGCTCCACATTGAGCACTCGTTAAATTATTACTATACAACTTTTAACTAGTAGACTACCGGTATCGTAAAAGTTTACAACAGCCGTAGGTCAATATAAAACAGATGTTGGGCAGAATATTCTATTAAGCTTTTCGGAAGTGATGGTGAAGTTCTTACTAAGGCGAAACTAGAGCATGATGACTTGCTTTGTAACATGCTGCTGCTGGTTTTTCTGACCGGTAGAGATGATATGCTGCATGGTGAAGCATCAGACAACGCGGTGCTTTGCGGATATGATAAATATGAAAACATAAATTCCTGCGCACGTGACTGCCATGATGGCCGCATGTTTTTATCTGCTTGTTAATTTTGACCATTTGGGCGGTCGAACTCGCTTCTTGCTGGACTAGTTTTGTTATTCGATGTTCAAAATTGCCCAAAATGCGTCCGTGGAGCTATTTCTCTCTTTCGTCGCTGTTTCTGGTGTTTCTGGACGATTGCCGGACGCTTGTAATCGAAGCCGTTAGCTCGTGATCGACAGAATGGTTTCAGGTTGTTACCTGTACAACAAAGTCTTCGGTTATGGCGTCCACCGTTGATGTACATCGGTGACACTATTCGACCATTTGCAGGCTACTACGAATGTCGTATGTATGTATGTATGTATGTATGTATGTATGTATGTATGTATGTATGTATGTATGTATGTATGTATGTATGTATGTGTGTATGTATGTATGTATGTATGTATGTATGAGCACTTGTGATAGCGCCTTTTCAAGATTTCTACTCAGAGCGCTCCCGACTACAGCGCGGACACTGAATCGGAGTTTCACGCCGAAGCGCATGAGCAATTGCGAGTGAAGGACTTGCCCAGGGTCCCTACGCGGCGGCTTGAGGTGGATTCGAACCCGCAACCCTCCGGCTGCAAGGCACCGAACATACCCCCTACACCACCGCGCCCCACACTTCGTCTTCTGCAGATCCAGTGCCAGAGGGATGCCCGGACGCTACGTCTTCTATCATCTGCGAGGAACTACCATGGTGTCGAGGTGCGTGTGTTCCGACCCTCGTCGCCTGTCGTCATTCCTCTTCTTCGACGCTACCACGACCAGGAACTCCGAATAACGTGTCAACCAACATCTCTGGATGAGAATCCGTTGACTGGGCTCTTCGTGTCTGCGGGATCTTGTCATTTGTGACTCTTCTAGCCATCTTTTATTCGAGTAATGTACGTTTTCGACTGACTGTCTGGTCAAATTGACTCTAACATCATTTAGAAGAACGCAGGGAGCGCCTCTGAGTAGGAATCTTGAAGGGGCGCTATATAAATTTTTGGAATGAATGAATGAATGATAACTGCTGCCAGTCAATGGCAAAACTAATGACGAGTTTCAATTAAATGAAAACTGAATTAGGCGAACTGGCTACAATTGTACATGATATAAACGATAAACAGACGAAAGATCTGGAAGAGTTGAAATGGAATTTGAATAGAAGTCTTGCTCTTAATTTCCTAGACACCATCGTTATTAGAAAATGTAATCAACCTTACTTTCATCTATCACTAATAATTCATACATGTTTTTATTGGTAGGCATTCACAGTCCTCCTAAACCAAAGGACTGCTCCGATATCCGAAACAGAGGATACAGTGTCAGCGGTGTATATCGAGTGGATCTTGGCAACGAGAATAGGAAAATCGAAGTGGATGTCTATTGCGATTTTAGGACCGTGGGACAAAGTTGGCTGGTAAGAATGAATTAAATTAAATATCGAATCATACGCTATTTTCATAGACTGCATTATATGCTAGTCCACATGGTAGATTTCTTTGATTAGCACAAGGAGGTCGATAAGCAGCTTCACTTTTTTTTACTGTTGCCAAATTTTCACGGACAATAAAGATAATAGATTTTGCAAATATCGAGCATTGCAATGGAATTGATTCTAATGTATAGTCAGTATTTCTGTAAAAGAAAACAGTGGTCAGTATCAAAGGTCTGCTCCCAACAAAGGCGTAACATTGCCATCACAAGGTTGTGGTGACCAATCCCCATTTCCAATTCTTCATTTTATACAAGACTTTATATGATACTGTCCACTGTAATAAGATACATGTAGATGACATCACCAATTTCTGCAAGAGAAAAATAAGGAAGTAAGCTAATGTAAAGCTCGCTATCAGCATTGCGATAGTTAAGTATGCATAAAATTCATCGCCGTTGTTATAGTCACTTGAACCTGTTGCAAACCAAAATAAAGTTGTCACATTGCATAAATTGCTCCAATACAGGGTCAAAAAGTGACGATGACTGTCGTCGCCACCTTTAAAATGTAAGAGTGAGATCATTATTGTGTGTTTTTCATGTCAAGGTGTTTCAGCGACGTAAAGATGGCAGCGGCAATTTCGATAGAAACTGGAATGACTATGCAAATGGATTTGGAGATTTAACTGGCGAATTTTGGCTAGGTAGGCCTACTAACAGCAGTTTACTATTTAAGACAAATGAGGATTTCTGAGTGCGTTTTTATTATTTAGCCTAAACTTAAATAAATTTATTCGTAGGCCTGGTTGAGTTTACGAAACAAGAAGTCCCTCTCAGAAATGAGATACAAATACGAAGTCTCAAGAATAATAACATTTGCACAAAACTTGCTTGGATTATATTGGCATTTCATATCTACACTGTGTCCCGATGAAAATTAAACCCCAAGAAAAGTGTCATAACTCGGTCAAAACTTTTAGGATTTGTCTGAAATTTTAAAACTACAACAGTATATATATCACCCGCCTAATCCGATCTACAGAAATGAAATCTTGCTGGACAGGCTTGAGCGCTCGGTAGAGGAAATAGTTCGCGAAGACCATTCCGCCATTGTGGTTCTTGGCGGAGACTTTAATCGTCTGGATGAGAGCGAAGTCATTGAGAGAACTGGTCTCATCCCTCTAGTAAAAAAACCAACAAGGGGTTTGAACACCCTTGACCGTCTCTTTGTCTCCGAACCATGTTATCCGATTGTCAAAGTACTTGCCTCTGCCTTAAAAACTGACCACAAAGCCATTGTTGCAACCTCTGAAAAGACGCTGATCGGAAAGAACAAGCGCCCTCAGAGGGTTGAATTTAGAAGAAGATCACCTCAGCAACATGCTGCCTTCCTTCGACATCTAGCCACTGCTGATCTCATAACTGCAAGCGACCATTCTGACCCACAAGCGGCATGGGACTGTTTCTACCGAGTTGCCCAAGGACACTTGGATCTCTTCTACCCCATCCGAAAGATCACTATGACCACGGCTGATCCATATTTCCTAACGCCGACAACTAAACATTTACTGCGCAGAAAGAATCGTCTTATGAGAGCTGGCCGCCTTGAAGAAGCCACAGCACTTGCACGTAGAATCGGTCGTAGCATTCAACTCGCCACCAGATCACACTTGAAGGACGTAGATCCCAGTAGGAGCCTACAGGACATGTGGAAACAAGTTGGTGAGTTGACTGGTCGTCGAAGGTGCCAGGACCCACCTACCGACATTACTGCAGCTGAGCTAAACGATCACTATGCCAAAATTTCCACAGACACCCAATATGTTCTGCCATTAAGACGAGCAACGGCCTATAACAACCGACCATTTACAACGGAAATGGGAACTTTCTATCTTCTAGACCGTCTGCATCATACTGCTGACGGTGCCGATGGAATACCATCCTGGTTCTTGAAGATTGCAGCTCCAGTTTATGCATCTTTACTGGCCTATATCAGTATATCATCAACCTTTCAGTCGCCAATTCCCATGTCCCGACACAATGGAAAACCGCCATCATCAAACCGGTGCCTAAGACGCCTCAACCGACCACGCCTGGTGACTTTCGGCACATTTCTATCGTTCCTGTCCTATCCAGAATGACCGAGCGAGAACTAGTGCGTAGGTATGTGTATCCGTCCTTCACCTCCCATCCAATGTCTACCCTACTTGCCGATCAATATGCCTTCCGCCCCACAGGCTCAACAACTGCTGCCTTGATTTCTATCCTCCAGGCTGTTACAGACCTCCTATCAACAAATGTCACGTTGATTTCCCTGGACTTTTCAAAAGCTTTTGACTCTGTGCGCCATTCCACCCTTGCACAAAAGCTTTCCCAACTAGAAATCCCAGATCATATCTACAATTGTCTGGTAGAATTTCTGCAAGACAGAAAACACCTTACACGCTTCTCCAGGCTGAAATCAACCATTGCATTCATCAACGCCAGCGTTGTTCAAGGTTCTGGGGTAGGCCCATCATCATACATCATCGATGCCTCGGATTTGCACCCGGTCAATCCTCAGAACTTGATTAGGAAGTATGCGGATGACACTTATTTAATTATTGGATCCTCCACGAGGAGTTCCACTTCAGAGGAGTTGGAAAACGTATCGGAATGGGCCGTTAGGAACAATCTACGACTGAATGAGAGCAAATCTCAGGAAATGATCATCCACCGTCGACGCGACAAAGGAACATCTGACCCACCTGCCTTAGAAATCGTGAGAGTAACATCAATGCTCATACTCGGAGTGACTATTGCAAACGATCTTAGTGCTTCTTCCCATGTCAACAGGATTCTAAGTGCATGCTCTGGTTCGCTTCACGCTCTCAGAGTCCTCAGGGCACACGGTCTCCCTCCAACTGCGCTCCATGAAGTTGCACGTGCAACTACCATCTCTCGCCTTCTGTATGCCTCTCCCGCTTGGTGGGGATTCACTACCGCAAACGACCGTCAAAAACTCCAACGTTTCCTGCTAAGGGCCAAACGACTGGGCTACCTCCCTCCTGAACACCAGGATTTAGACCGAATGATGGAAGATGCAGACGTTAGACTCCTTCAAGCGGTCAACCGGAACTTTCAACATGTGCTTAGAGTACTCTTTCCTCCGACCGTACGTAGGCCATATGCTCTGCGCCCTAGACCTCATGAATTTGAACTGCCCAAAAAAGATGACCACAATTTCATCTCTAGGGTTCTATTTCGGACTATTCGGTGATTTTAAGATTTAACTCTCAATCTGACTAAAGGCATAAACTTATAGTTTTTAATTTCATTACCTTCATTATCCCATGTAAACAAGTTGCGTATGTCAACTTAGTATTTTTAATAAACGAAATCTACTACTAGTAGCCATATTACCACCAAATCGTAACGCCGTTTGGAAATGCTGGTGATTTTGTCAAGTTTATGAACGTTTGAGATGAACTACTGCAGTAAAGGATATACTTACTTACTTACTTACTTACTTACTTACTTACTTACTGAAAAGGGGAAATTTCCAGCATACAAGAGCCATAAGGAAGTGAAGTTCAGCTACAGCTGGTGTTCAAAATGTCCTCCTTGTTCCCGGACACACGACCGTAGATGTGGACGCCACTATTTGATGGCCCCCTCGATGATCACGTGGTCAAACAGCTGCCACTCTTCAATCAGGTGATCGACGTCACGAATGCGGGAACGATAAAAGCGCTCCTCCAGATTTGATAGTCAACTGGATTGAGGTCTGGACTGTTGGGCGGCCACAGCTTTACGCTCCATGACACTTTTCTTGCCGCAATACATTAATTAAAATTTTATCTTCTTTTGTAAACCCCATGTTTCTTTATTGTTTACACAAAAATAAGTGATGTATTCCATCGATGACGGCGTCGACAGCGAGTGAGTAAGTAAGCACCTATGATGGAAACTTTCAATTTTACCAACTTTTCAGATGCAATTTCTTTGCTTATGCTGCATCAATTTAAGTCATATTTTGCAGATTTATTCGAAAATGGTGTAGAATACTGCATATATATAACTTTATTGCAATTAGTTTAATCTTCAAGCAGTTTTGACAAACTTTTAGGGGTCCACTTTTTATCGGCACACAGTGTATAATAGCGATTTAGTATCAATTGATAACTCTTAGTATTTCACCGTTTCTTCTTTTCTCAATCTTACTCTTAGAGGCTCTAACCGGCTCACTTTTTATCAGATGGCGAGCGCTCAAACATTCAGCGTGTTAAACTCTGCTTAGATCCTGCCAAAACACCCCTTTGACTTAATCATAATAATAATAATCTTCGTTTATTATTTCAAACTGACATGAACGCAGTAGCCTACGATTGCAAGTCAAAGGTAATGGATCACAAGCTATTACAGGAGTCGAATTTAACTGCATGGCAACTATTCTAGGCGCCATGCGATACCGCGTCAATTCTGATCTTCTGATCTTCGTACCAGAGTGTCATCATTCACCAACCCCCAACCCCTTCATGATATTTTATCAGTAGGCCTTACATTCACACCAGAGTTTAAGAAAATTTACATTTAAAGCTCTTTCGTAGCTCCCTCTCATCCGGTGTCAACGTTGGTGTTTTGTTACTAATAATTATTGCGTTACTTTTTCTTAGCCGATGACAATTAATGCACACGACATTTCAAACCTTAAACTATAAAATAAATTCTACTGCTCCTACTGAACGCTACTACACTGAAAGTTCTGAGAGTACTTGGAGTTATCCGTATTACATTTCTTTTAGCTTAACTTTTTAGCATTTTTTTATTCGTTTCTTTGTGATGGTTATAGTAAACTACAGTTATTAAGCTCTACTGTAAAGCTAACCGCAGGGCACCAGCTTATTCACGAGCATTGCATTTCATAAGAGGTCAGATGATGCTCCGAGGTAGTTACCAAAGAGAGACAGACAGAGACAGCCAGACAGACCGAGAGACAGTGACAGAGACAGACAGAAAGAGCGAGAGAGAGATACAGTGTCAACTTTAGTGTTTGCAACGTATCTTCTTCCGTAAGTACTAAGTAGGCAGAAAATCCGCAATTGCATTACTAATTGCGTTACTTTTTCTAAACCGATGAAAATTAATGCACACGACATTTCATAACTTAAACTATAAAATAAATTCGACTGCTCCTACTGAACGCTACTACACTGAAAGTTCTGAGAGTACTTGGAGTTATCCGTATTACATTTCTTTTAGCTTAACTTTTTAGCATTTTTTTATTCGTTTCTTTGTGATGGTTATAGTAAACTACAGTTATTAAGCTCTACTGTAAAGCTAACCGCAGGGCACCAGCTTATTCACGAGCATTGCATTTCATAAGAGGTCAGATGATGCTCCGATTCCAGTTACCAAAGAGAGAGATAGACAGACAGACAGAGAGAGAGACAGGAACAGAGACATACAGAAAGAGCGAGAGAGAGATACAGTGGCGGCCTTTGACAGTCTTTGAAATTTTGGGCTCAAGACTAGGACAAAAAATGCCGTCCCTTACTCATAAATGACATCTTTTTGACGGAAGTGACCATCATGTATTTTGTCAGAATTTGCCGCTCCTGAAAAGTGCCGCTCTAGACAGCCGCCTATAATTATCGCCTGTATACCTAAAGCCGGTGTCACAAAAATATCCCCCCTGAGTATCCCCCTTAGCAAATGGAAATGAGTTTTCATTTTTGAGGTTTCTAAGTGTATTCACTGTACTGTTTGGATTTATTGTACCATCATGTATTTTGTTGCGTATCTTTAGTTTGTACACCTGAATTTACTTCGACTGCGTCGAGGCTATCGTGATGCGTATGACGATCATAGAATGGTTTATCCCCCCGGATACTGCCGCCGGGGGGATAAATTCATACATCCCCCCGGATAGTCTTAGGACGGATACTCTATTTCGTGATACCGGCACTGGTTAGATAGACACAGAGACAGAGACAAGGAGAGGAGGCAGAGGAGCTGCTAAGGCAAGGTTTGTCGAGGACGAAAAAGCTTGAAAGATGGAGGATCGAATAAATTTGGACAGTGCTTAGGCTTAAAGTATTGCAGGGAGTTGTAGGTGGGCGAAAGGACTTTGAAGTGAATGCGCTCATGATGCAGTTGCGCGAGGGGTTGAAGAAGGCAGAACCAGAGCACTGACGTCTCTGGTGTTTGATCCGACCACTTCGACAGCTTTCGGCTCGGGGATTTATCCTCGGTGCAGCCTCAGCCCTCCCATGATTCTACATCATAAACGCTCGTTCCCTGGCCAAGCCCTTTGCTCTCGACCAGTTACACGCAGAGCTAATTGGACACAGAGCGGGTGTGGCAGTCGTCACATAAACATATTTCAAGAAAAACCACCTCGGCCACGTCTGCCGACTCGCTGGTTTCCGTCTCTATCGTCAAGATCGTCTTGGCGGCCGCGCCGAGGGTGTAGCTGCCTTCATCAGTGACACACTATACCATCACAGGAGAAAACAATGGATGGACTATCGAGCCCCTTTTTATTAGAATCGAACTCTCAAGTAGAGCAATGCACGTCGGGGCTTTATATCATCCCCTCGGCCTATATGCAACACTAGTGTTCTGATGATCTTGAACGAACAGTGTAGGGTTTGATGATCGAGGACACCGAGCATTAAATTAATACAGTAGTTCTGACGGGCAATTTCAATCCGTTAGATGAGCGAGAGATTGTTGAGCGCACAGGCCTTATCCACTTGATCCATCAACCAACAAACGGAGATGTTCGTTCAAAATCATCAGAGAGGCGCTATATAAATTGATAGATACAATACTATACAAAGATGGCACGCTGCTTGTGTCTGAGGAGAGTAACGATTAAGTGAAATACTGACGTCAGCCGTAAAGAACAACCATGTGGCCATGCTGGCGCAAAAGGGGAAAGTGGCGGATGCCTTGAACAGGCACACCGTACGTGTCAGGTTTCGCAGGAGAACCAGGCAGCAGCAGGCTACTCTTCTCCGAGTCCTCCCGGATGTCGCCTACACTGCAGTCACAGACTGCGATGATCCACTCAAGTCATGGAAGGTAGCGGGGGAGCTGCTGAACTGGATATAGGCAATGCGCAGGATAACCATGTCTTCTTCCTCACCCCGACCACCAAACTCCTTCGCAAAAAATTGCATTATGAAGCCAGAGAGGGGAGGAGGCCACAACCCTCGCCAGCAGCGTGGGGAAGCAAATTGAGTGCCTCTGTCACCAAAGGACACCTAAGGGACATAGAGCAGAAAATGTGACATGGAGGAGTGTGGCGAAGGCGAAATCACAAAGGGAGGTATAACGATGTCCCTTTGCCACACAAATCTTCTTACCTAAATGTATATAGGTGTGCTTATTATTATTACATTTGAGGTTATGTGATGCTTGTGTCTGAGGAGAGTAGTTAGGTGAGGGTAGTTTAAATTATTAATGCTAATTAATTAACCCAGCATCTAACCCACCATCTTAGGCCAGTAGAAAGCATTAGATTAGGTTCTGGGTTATTATGCTGTTCGAGACTATGAATCGATAAAGGTGGAAGAACACGATTGGGGCAACTTGATTCTTAACGGATGATCACCAAACATCTGCTTGTCTACGTGGCACAACGATCACTATGTTGAAACTGCATTGAAAACTTAGTTGGTCTCTGAACTTCATCAGAAGGACGCTGTAAGCGAAATCGGATAGGGTTGTTAACGATGTCCCTTTGCCATTATTCAATTAATAATAATAATAATAATAATAATAATAATAATAATAATAATAATAATAATAATAATAATAATAATAATAATAATATATATATTATAATAATAATCAATAATAATAATAATAATAATAATAATTATTATTGTTATTATTATTATTATAATTTGTATCATTCCGCTGGCTCTGGTTTAATTTTAAGTGATTTATTCAACTTTAGGTCCCATTAACTTAAGAGGCCTTGACTTAATCACAGTGATGGGCCGTCATCTGACCAAGGCAACGGACGACGTCAGAGAGACGACCTTCCTCTGTTGTTCGAGACTGTCGTTGAAGTGGAATTCAGCGCTTTAACGCTGTGATCGGGAACCTTCACCGGTTCTTTTGTTGACCCTATGCCCGAGATGGAAGAGGGATAGCCCTTCCAGTTACACTAGATTTTGATATAATATTAATATTATTATTATTATTATTATTATTATTATTATTATTATTATTATTATTATTATTATTATTATTATTATTATTATTATTATTATTATTATTATTATTACTATCCGGTTGCCAATCGTTGCCTCTCTTAAGCCATTGGCACCAGGAAGGCACTATATTCTCGCTGAAAAGCTGTCTCAGCTTGACGTTCCGGATGCAATATACAGTTGATTTATCAACTTTCCATCGGAACGCAGACATACCACAAACTCCAGCGTGGTGCATGTTTCAGGAGTGGGGCCTCTCATCCATGTCGCAACGGCCTCGGACCTGCAGCCAGTACACACTAGTAACAAGATCATTAAGTATGCTGACGATACTTACCTTCTTGCGGGTGCAGTGATGAGGGCGACAATTCAGGAGGAGTTGGCGCATGTCGCCGTAAAGTCAGCTAGAAACAACTTGCTTCTCAACCACAACAAGTCGTGTGAGATGTTAGTTGTCCGGCTGGAGATGGCTGAGCATCCGGAACGATAACAAACGTGGAAAGGGTAACAACAATAAAATCTTAGGAGTCACTCTTCAGGACAACCTACATGTACGAGCTTCTCAATACGTCGACGAGGTCCTGAGCACGTGTGCCAGTTCATTGTATGCACTGCGAGTTATGAGGTTCCATGGTCTGCCACATCAAGGCCATGCACATGGTCAATGAGACCACCACCGTGGCTCGCCTCATGTATGCAGCGCCCGCATGGTGGGTGCTCACCACTGCGGATGACAAAGAGTGGAGCGATAGTTGCGCCGTGCTCATCGATTGGGGTCCCTGCCGTAGTAGGCAGGCTGTGCGATGAAGGCAGCCAAGGCTGACGAGGGCCTCTTCCGTGCGGTTAGGAAAATGAGCCCATGTTCTGCGCAGCTTTCCCCGTTGGCCCGACGCTGCGATAGCCTTCGGCAAGCGCCGAACCTTAGTGACACCCTACTAAGACGCCCAATTGCATAGTATATGTAGAATTCAACATTACGACGGCCTAATAAAAAGAGATCACTAACTAATTTTAATCCGTGTAAGTGCGTCTTCCATTACCTTAATTTATTAAAAGTCCGTTCAGATAATAAAGTCCTACCAAAAGCATTGTCACTTCTTCAAATACATATACCCATAAATAAAACATATTGTGCCTATAATATATTTGTGTCAGGATATTTCAGCGAAAGAAATGCGGCAATCATCATTAACTAATTTGAACAGGTCCGTGCTCTTTAATTTCTACGTGGCGATTTTTAGTTTGTAAGACATTTCTCTTTTGCAAATTGCTGAGATTAACAGCTGCTAGTGACATGGCATTCGTTTTAGGTAACGAGAAGCTGTCTTTGTTAACAATGAACAAGAAATACAAGTTACGCATCGAACTGGAAGACTTCTTGGGAGAGAAGAGATGGGCGGAATATGCGACGTTTTCCATCAAACCATCAACGGATAAATACCGATTTTTACTTGTTGCGGGATATTCTGGAAATGCAGGTATACCCAATACCTGGTTGAACACCTCCACTTCACTTGACCTCCACTTCACTTGGACCTAGTCTCCTTGTGCATCTGTCAGTCTTTGTGTATGTCTTTCCTTATATCTGTTAACAGTCATTATTTTAGTGTCTCTGTCTGTTTGTTTCCTGTTGTAATGGCTTCCTTTTGTCTTCGTCTCCTCACAGATGCCTTTGTCTTAAGAGGGTGGTATGAATGAATGAAGTCGTAGTCGGTCACTTCTCTAGCCTACCCATTACACTTTAATGTAGGTCTCTGTATAAAATATTCTTTCATTTCTGTTACGTCTACGTTAGGACACAGTGGTTAAATATAAATTCAAAATAGAACTTTTATATAATTTGTCCTCGTCTAGAAGGAAATTATTTTCTAAAAGTAGAAAGGAAATACAACTGAAACGATAAATCCTCCAGATCAGTGAAGTGTTTAGACAATGTAATGTTGATGGTTCTTAAGTAGGTAAGTAAGTCATGTGGCCAATTGCCAATCCCATTTTGGCTTACACAGTACTGGCTTGATCATTTTTAGTGTATTCGTACAATATCATGACTTCAAAATAGTGCCTTGCAGTCATAACTAAAAACGCTTATTTGCATACTGTCGCGAAACCGGGAATCGAACTCTAATGACCAGGACCAGGATACCGATGGTTTCCCCAAGCTTCGGAAAGTGCTTCTTAAATTCCCGCGGGTAAGGCTCTCGGAGTATGACAGAAGGCGAATATGATTCAATCTTTTATTCTGGCACAAAAGAAAACTCTCGCTTGACCTCAGCCGAACTGATTCAAGTCCTGACCGCTTACAAAGTCTGTCCAAAGAGCGGAGACGTTCAGAGGTGTCAACGTCCTTGATCGTCAGCGCCGATGCAATGGAGTCCAGGGTTCGTGTTGCCCTGAAAGAAAGAACCCCCAACTTGTTCAGAGAATGACAGTATGTCCACCCCAAATATAGCAGCTGATCCGTGTCTGAATCGTCCTGATTAATGGCACAATGTACAAGGTTTCGCTGAATATCCACAGAGTCAGAGTAACGGGGCACGAGTCCGTCAGGCCCCGGCGGCGTCCTTAACCGAGCTTCACATTTCGGGGCGTAAAGCTGCTTTCACTGCGAGTCCCAAAGCTCACTGGTTACGGAGGCAGGGGCAATCGGTCCCCCAGCCATCCGTCGACGTCTGCGACTTAACTCGTCTGCTCTCTTTCTCCGGCGTTCAGCGACGGGTCCTTGTATGCTTCGGAACAGGATGGGCGACGGCGGCGTTTCCTTCTTTCCGATGGTTGGCGTGTTTTCTGCACTTGGTTGACCGTTGGGTTCTTCTCTTCTCGGACTGACGACGACCACCAGGCAGCGGTGAAGCGACAGTCCTGCAACGACGAGTTCAGGCTCCGGAAGGTCTCCTTCTCGATTCTAATTCTCTCAATGACTCGGCGACAAAGCTGATCCTTTCTGATCCTGATGTCCAGATAGACCAAGGACGACCATAGACGACGAAGACGACAAAGCTCCTGATGACGGCTTCCTTCGCCTTTTATAGCCAGTGGACTGAATCCGAGGTGGGTCAACTCATTCGGAGATGAGCCAGCTAATTCTAAGTTGGGCTAACTCATTTTGAGATGGGCCACCCAGTTTTGAGTTGGGCCGTGTATATTTTAGTTGGGCCATCTATATTTGAGTCAGGGTAGCTAATTCTGAGCGGAGCGTCAATATTTAAATTAGATTAACTCCTTTCTAGCTGGGCTATCTATTTTTAAACCATGCCGGCTAATTTTGAGCCAAACCAAATAACCTTGGCAACTTAAATCAGAGATATATTCTCCCCCTTAACTTAAAGGCGGCTCCCTGCCCGCATTTTCACTACAATACATTACTACATACTCTCAGAAATAATAATTATGTGTATAATTATGCGCACATGCGTGCATACTACCTAAATAAATACTAGTGTCATATTAGTGTGATATCGGATCATAAAAGGAGGTGCAATCCCATCTGCATTGTATCAAATATGGAATATTCTATCCACGACATATTCACACGAATAAGCCTGTGATAGTTCAGGTTGTAGCAAAAACCAGTATATTGTGAGAATATACGATTTAAATTCTTATCTTAACCCTCGGGCTACCAAGGGGGGTGGTTGCCACCCCCCTAGGTTTTATTCATTTCAAACTTTTTCCGTATGGAATAAAAATTTGACCTTTTAGGTAGCTGTAGGGGGTTCATTTACACACGTTTTGAGGTAAAATGTGAGATGATATCTCACACCGTTCAAAAGTTATAGCCAATATACCCGAGGTACCAGGGGGGGTGGATACCACCCCCCTAGACTTTCGACTATATCTTATCCGTCATTTAATATTAAGAGACACAAATTATACCATTCTATAGAGGGAATGTGGGGTTACATTTCTATGGTCACTGAGTTGACCTGTGACAACCGGAAGTGCTCAAAATAAATAATAATACGCGTAATATGCGTGAAAAATGGCTGAATGGAAGGACTCCCCCTTAGCTTTTTGTCTGTAGCATATTCATTTGTCTTCCTGGAAAAGAAACAAAGATACCATTCTTTAGAGGGAATGTAGGGCTTCATTTGCATACCTACATCTTTGTCTTTTGAATACCGGAAGTGATCAAAATAAATAATAATACGCGTAATCTGTGTGAAAATCGCTGAATACAGCATTACAACGTAAACCGATATATATGTATGGATATATATGTATGGATGTACATTTATACTATATAAACATGTGTAGGGATGATTTTGTGTATCTTTTATACATGGATTAGTTTCAAAACACACATAATCTTATATTTGTTTATCCAAAAAGTAGAAAATGTACGCAATAATATACAATATTGCTAATTAATGGGTTCCGTTGTTAAAAGTGATGTAATTTCGAGGTGCATTCACATAATGTACAACTAAATATACCATTCTGTGCAGAAATGAATGCTGAATCCATTGCTATATTACAAGTTATGATATGTGAAACCAAACACGAAATCCAGGGGGGTGGTGGTAACCCCCCCCAATTTGGTAGTCCGTGTTACAAAAAAAGCTTGGTAGCCCTAGGGTTAATAATGTTTCATCTTGTGCTCAGGGGACAGCTTACTCTTCCACCACAATAACATGATGTTCAGCACAAAGGACGCAGACAACGATCTGAGTGGTTCCAACTGCGCTCAAGACCGTCCAGCAGGCTGGTGGTTTAACAACTGCCACTATTCCAATCTGAATGGCCTTTATCTTAGAGGTTCCCATACGAAATATGGTACAGGAATAGACTGGTACCACTGGAAAGGATACAGCTATTCGCTGAAAGCCACAGAAATGAAAATTACCGCCGTGTAGGCCTACTGGAAAATGTCGATCGAAGCGATTTATTATACCGGGTGGGCCATTAAAAATGAGAACATCGCGTTCAATCGTGTTTAATACAGTATAGGATTGTGTTTTGAGTAAATCTTAGACACATAAATTATTCTATGATGTACTTACTTACCAAATTAAGCCAGTTCGACGTATTGTGATGAAAGATTTACAACTTAAAGCGTACAATCCTGTGATGGGGCAGGTGATAACGAAGGGTGTAAATTAAAACGCCTGCAACGAAGTCAGCAGCTATTTGAAATGTTTTCTAACAAGAGAAGAGCACGAAGCATTTGGTTCACAGATGAAAAGACATTTACAGTTGCAAGAAAATTCTCAAAGTGATCGTTCTTAGTCCAATGTAGGAGAAAAAAAAGCAAATTCCAGCAACAAGACTCGTATGCGAACGTGTAGGCCTACATTTCAGCCGCAGCATCATGGTTTCAGCAGCGAAGACTCCAAGATCTTTGTTTCGGTCGGTGTGTCTCGGATGGGAAAACCCAATTTAGTGCTTGTTGGACCCGAAGTCAAAGTAAACAGTAAATACTATTGTGATCACGTTCTAGAAAGAGGTTTACTTCCTAAGCAAGATGATTAAATCGTCACAACTGGACGTTGCAGCAGGGCGGAGCTCCTTTACACACAGAATGAAGCGCTCAACTTCCATCATCAGGAGAACCTTCATCGAATCAGACATGTGACCTCCAAATAGCCCAGACCTAAACCCGACAGACTGTGCTATTTGGGGTGCCCTTAAACAAACATCTACCTTAGTCGTAAATTTACAACAATAGAACAACTGAAGTTGGCCATTGTTGAGTGGCGAAAAATGTCACAGAGATTTATAGACCGGAGCATCATTATAACGATCGCGTGGCATAGACGTTTTGGAGAAATTGTTGAAAACCGAGGTGGAAACATAGAATATGGTTCACCGACAAATGCGCCAGCGACAAAAGCGCCCCGACAAAAGCGCCCCGACAAAAGCGCCCCGACAAATGCGCCAAAAAATCACAAAAAAAACCCGACAAATGCGCCACGTCAAAAGCGCCCCAAAATAACCGACAAAAGCGCCCCTACAAAAGCGCCCCGACAAAAGCGCCCCGACAGTAGCGCCCCAATATCAATATCAAAGAATTACTTGAGTTTGTTCTATACCTGCAAGAAAGAGGTTGTTTGTGTTTATTTAGAGGTTCGTTATGAACAACTTCGAAGGACTATAGGTTCGAAATGCAGCCATTGTACTTATATTTTGATGTACATCGGGGTTCCGTACTCTGATGTTAGCTTCAAAGGGACGCGGCTGTCGAGGTGAATAGGCGAGCGAGTGAAATGAGGTACGAAATTCAGCCATTGTATTTATTTTTTGATGTACATCGGGGTTCCGTACTCTGATGTTAGCTTCAAAGGGACGCGGCTGTCGAGGTGAATAGGCAAGCGAGTGAAATGAGGTACGAAATCCAGCCATTGTAGGCCTACTTATATGAGGCATGGGCTCCATTTCTGATAACTGCGCAAACTGACCGGTCACTGTTATGAGATTCTCAGGTTTGCTAAAGATCTAGACCAGTGAAGGTGAGCAAGTTGTTCTAGATAGATTTTTTGGATAAACAACCATTAAGAAAATAATGGACGGCGAGTTTATTTGCAGCTATAATATTATATAAATATTATAAAATATTATAATATTGTTTTAATCGAATTTTATGAAATCTTGTTTAAAAAAATTCTAGAGATATTTATTTCTTATAGTTAGTGTTGTATTGATTGCAGATGATACGTGCATCGACTTGAGGTTAAATTTAAGTAGTTTATTATTTACTCTAGTTTGTTTAGAATAGATGTATTAGATATCGTGCACTCTGCTGCTTTCGTTGTGTCTCATTTTTCGTATCATTCAACAGGCAGGGGCGGGCAGGGCGCATTTGTCGGGGCGCTTTTGTCGGCAAAGGCGGGCGCATTTGTCGTGGCGCATTTGTCGGGACGCTTTTGTCGGGCGCATTTGTCGGGGCGCTTTTGTCGGGACGCTTTTGTCGGGGCGCTTTTGTCGCTGGCGCATTTGACGGGTCACCGAGCAGAACAGAAGCAGGATGAGGGTTCCAACATCTAGGTCCAGCAACCAAAACAGTTCGTTCACAAAGAACAGTTCTAGTGTTAGGTTTGACCAGAGGAAAATAGTCATAATAGCCTATTTGAATCATGATGAATTCTATGGAATTAGAATTGATTTTAAGTATTTTTTATTCAACGTGTTCAATTTATTACAAAATATAGGATCCAATTTGAAACAAATCCTTTGCAGGAATACAATGCAAATATTTAAGTACAGCGGTTATAAGTTTATATTTAAGCGTATTAGTTGTGGCTCCAGCCAAAAAGATACCAACTCGGGAGTTTCAGTAGGTTAGACACTAAGCAGAAGGAAGTTACAATAATGAAAGCGACTTGAGACCAATGCGTTTCCAAGGCATATTGTTGAATACATTGTTTGCATGTAGCTAAAATACAAATAATTTACGAAGACTTACAAACACCATTTACATAGCGAGTGAGAGTCATGAGAATCAAAATTTTTCTTACAGCATCACCCCGTCGTTTAACAAATGAGTCACCCAGGTTCAAAGATTTAAGCCGTTCGAATTTCTTACACGCTAGGGCAGACATTTTCTTCGAGATTCTTGGCCTACCTGCGTCTTCTTCTAAGTTATTCATGGCAGCGGAACCAAATCAGTTCCTTCAAAGTATTCCTTGCTCACCAAAATATTCAGATTGTGTAATTGCTTGTAGGGGATGTAACTATTTTTGTGAATAATACTGTTTACTTCGGCTCAATTCTGTTCACTTTGGACACGTTTAACAAGCCTTCAATCAAAGCTATAAATAGGTTCAGCGCCTTCCGTCGATTCGATAAACGCGAGTTGCAAGTTTAGAAAGACTCGTATCGGAAACTAATAGCCATATCATACTTCAACATAAAAAACAGGTTACTTCACAAAATAATAAAAACTAGTTAAAGAAGAAAAGAGAAACTGGAAAAGGTAGACTTTAGAATTTCATATAATATATATTTTATTAAATATTATTCTTTATTTATATTTCAGGCCTATTTCTAACCTCTCTTTCCTTTCCAAGCTCCTTGAAAAATGTATCGCTTTCCAACTAGTTCACTACCTTGACTCTAACTCCCTCATGCCTTCATTTCAATCCGGTTTCAGGAAATTCCATTCTACTGAAACTCTGCTGCTCAGGCTTATTACTGATGTCATAGAAGCGCTTGACCACAGTCACGCTACTCTTCTCGCCCTGTATGACATCAGCGCAGCATTCGACACAGTAGACCATTCTACATGTATCCTCCTTAGCCGGCTATCTAATTCTTTTGGCATCCAATCTTTTCTTACTGATAGGACTATATCCGTGGTCTTTGGTTCAAACCGCACTCCTTGGGTCACTGTCCCCTATGGTCCTCCGCAAGGCTCTGTTCTTGCTCCTCTACTATTTGTTCTGTATACCTCAGACCTTGGAGACATGCAACTGTTGGCTGAAACTTACCCTCATGTCACTTTTTCACTTACTGTACGTGACCTTGGAGCGACGCTCGACCAAGAGCTTAGTTTTCTCAACACGTTAACTTGCTCACGCGAAGCTGTTACTACCAGCTCCGCCAGCTGCGTGTTGTCCTCCGCTCTCTCTCATGATGCTGCCGTTGTTCGTGTTCATGCCTTTGTTACCAGCAGAGTTGATAACTGTAGTTCGATTCTCGCTGGTCTCCCTTCTGGCCTAATAAGCCGTCTTGACCGGGTCCTCCGCACAGCTGCCCGACTTATTGGTCGTATTCCAAAATACGCTTCAGTCTCCGCTTACATGCGCGATGTTCTGCACTGGCTTCCTGCCTCGCAGCGCACCTCTTACAGGATAGCAGCCCTAGTTTGGCGGTGCCTTGCTGGCTGTGCTCCATCATACCTTTCTGACCTCTGTCGTCCTGTCTCTGACCTAGCCCCGCGTCGGGCTCTGCGTTCCTCGGCCAAGGGAGAGCTCCTTGTCCCCGGGCCCGTTTATGTCTCAAGCAGCGCCGAGCCTTTTCGGTTGTTGGGCCATCAACCTGGAATGGGCTCCCACTTGAGCTGCGCTTGATGCCTCGCAGCAATTTGCCTGCTTACTGCCGCCTTCTCAAGTCTTCTCTGTTTAGCCGCGGCTGGGCTGGGAGCGCCTCTGAGTAGGTTCCTTGAAGGGGCGCTATATAAATGCTCGGAATGAATAAATGAATGAATGAATGAATGAATGAATGAATGGAGGTATTTTCCAACTGTTTGGGGTCTCTTCCCATCAATTTGGATCCACGACAAATGGTTCACAGACAAAAGGTTCACGACAAATGGTTCTCTGCCAAAAGGTTCACGACACAAGGTTCACGACAAAAGGTTCACGACAATAGGTTCACGACAAAAGGTTCACGACAAAAGGTTCACGACAACAGGTTCACGACAAAAGGTTCACTAAAAATTCGAAACTTTAATGAAAATTTGTCGATCTCTTTCGTGAATATATAATAATTCACCGCTTTCACGTGGCTTATTATTTATGTGTTATAACACACCGCTTTCGCGTTCCAAATTAAAAACAATAACGACCCATTGCCCAATTGATGTACTAGTATACTTAGAATTTGTTAAAAAGAAGGAAATGGAGTAAAAAGTTCACTTAAATATGAAATATTTCTCATAGCCAAATTTATAATGGCCGCTCGAGACCAATCACTATTGCCCGAAGGTGCAAGTGCGAGTGCGTCAAGTGTTCAGTAATATTCATATTCAACTCATGGTGCTATCCATTGGATAACACACTGGCATAGAGAGCGAGAGGTACCGAGTTCGAGATCCGGGTAAACGTGTAGTTTAGCGTCGTAAATTATTTTCTGTCTTTAAATGAAACAAATAGCGCAGTAAATTATTTCAAATAACGTGCCACTTCCCAATTAATGCATTAGTATAGTTATAAGTGGTTAAACAGAATGAAATCGATTGAAAAATTATCTTAAATATTCAATATTTCTCATAACAAATGGCCGCTCGAAACTTTAATTGAACGACAACCCATTCCGGAAGTCTGTGTGCGTCAACTTTTGTCAAGTCGTCAGTGATATTCATATTCAATTTCGGCACTTGGCGCAAGACGAGTTCCAAATCGTTTCCTTGCAGCATATAAAAATTTATTAAAAACGAAACGCCTCAATAATGCAGATATTCAAAATATCAATCATTAAGCCCTTTCACGCTACATCTCCGCCCTAGCCCTTGAAATTCCTCAAATTCCTTTGCACTGGATAGCAAGAAAAGCTGCTATTTGGCCCTTCATCTAAAAAACTGACCTCTGCATTTCTGAATTCCCTTTCTTGGAAGGGTCTGTTAGGGACTCCTAAGGCTATCCAAAATGACAATGATATCTTGCAACCACTCTTCAATCAGTGGTAGCCTTTCAGTTCTATCATCATTGTAATGCCAAAATGCACTGCAGAAATTGCAGTGAGGAAATGCTGAAATTTGACCCTTGAAATGAAATACTTAGACCCTAAGTATGTGAAAGCCCTATTGAGATTTATTATGGCTATCAAAAGCGCCAATCACTTATCTCTAATAATCACTCTTCTCTCGGTGGCAACCTTTAAACCTACCATCATTGCGAAGGTGCAATGCATTGCACAAATTGCAAGAAGGAATGCTGTAAATTGTCCCATGAAATAAAATACTTATCGTCTAAGTATGCGAAAGCCCATTCTAGGGCTTAAAGACCACCATGCATGCTATCCAAAACGCCAATCAACCATCTATTTCAATTACCCTCAATTGTCTAAGTGGTAGCCATTGAAACTTACCATTATTGTCAATGCAAAATCCATTGTACAAATGCATTGCAAGATATACTGTTACTTGACTCTTGAAATAAAATACTTAGATCCTAAGTATGTGAAAGCCTTATCTAGGGACTGAAGAGCACCCTTAGTGCTATACAAACTGCCAGTCAACCATCACTTTCAATCACCATTGTCTAAGTGGTAGCATTTCAATAATACCACTATTTCCAGTGCAAGGTCCATTGTTGAAATGCATTGCAAGATATACTGTTACTTGACTCTTGAAATAAAATACTCATATCCTAAGTATGTGAAAGCCTTATCTATGGACTAAAGAACACCCCTAATACAAACTGCCAATCACCCATCACTTTCAGTCACCATTGTCTAAGTGGTAGTATTTCAAGAATACCACTTTTTCCAATGAAATATCCATTGCACAAATGCATTGCAAGATATACTGTTACTTGACTCTTGAAATAAAATACTTAGACCCTAAGTATGTGAAAGCCGTATCTAGGGACTAAAGAGCACCCTTAGTGCTATCCAAAACGCCAATCACCCACCATTTTCAATCACCATTGTCTAAGTGGTAGCATTTCAAGAATACCACTATTTCCAGTGCAAGATCCATTGTTCAAATTCATTGCAAGATATACTGTTACTTGACTCTTGAAATAAAATACTTAGATCCTAAGAGCATGTGAAAGCCAATTATCTAGTCTAAGTGGTACTAAAGAGCACCCTTACTGCTATACAAACTGCCAATCAAAACGCCAATCACCCATCTTTCAGTCACCATTGTCTAAGTGGTAGCATTTCAAGAATACCACTATTTCCAATGCAATATCCATTGTTCAAATGCATTGCAAGATATACTGTTACTTGACTCTTGAAATAAAATACTTAGACCCTAAGTATGTGAAAGCCGTATCTAGGGACTAAAGAGCACCCTTAGTGCTATCCAAAACGCCAATCACCCACCACTTTCAATCACCATTGTCTAAGTGGTAGCATTTCAAGAATACCACTATTTCCAATGCAAAATCCATTGTACAAATGCATTGCAAGATATACTGTTACTTGACTCTTGAAATAAAATACTTAGATCCTAAGTATGTGAAAGCCGTATCTAGGGACTAAAGAGCACCCTTAGTGCTATAGAAAACGCCAATCACCCATCACTTTCAATCACCATTGTCTAAGTGGTAGCATTTCAAGAATACCCCTATTTCCAATGCAAAATCCATTGTACAAATGCATTGCAAGATATACTGTTACTTGACTCTTGAAATAAAATACTTAGATCCTAAGTATGTGAAAGCCTTATCTAGGGACTAAAGAGCACCCTTAGTGCTATACAAACTGCCAATCACCCATCACTTTCAATCACCATTGTCTAAGTGGTAGTATTTCAAGAATACCACTTTTTCCAATGCAATATCCATTGCACAAATGCATTGCAAGATATACTGTTACTTGACTCTTGAAATAAAATACTTAGACCCTAAGTATGTGAAAGCCGTATCTAGGGACTAAAGAGCACCCTTAGTGCTATAGAAAACGCCAATCACCCACCTCTTTCAATCACCATTGTCTATGTGGTAGACCTTCAAGAATACCAGTATTGCCAAAGCAAAACCCATTGTACAAATGCATTGCAAGATATACTGTTATTTGACCCTTGAAATGAAATACTTAACCCCTAAGTATGTGAATGCACTTTCTAGGGCCTGAAGAGAAACCTTTTTGCTCACCAATACCACAAGCACCCACCTTTTTCAATCACCAGTGTCTAAGTGCTCACCCTTCCAATTAAACATTGTTGTCAAGCCAAAATACATTGTACAAATCCATTGCAAATTATGCTGTTACTGAACCCTTCTAATTAAATACTTATCGTCCAGGTATGAGAATGCACTCTCTAGGGCCTGAAGAGAAACCTTTATGCTCACCAATACCACAATCACCCACCTTTTTCAATCACCAGTGTCTAAGTGCTCACCCTTCAACTTAAACATTGTTGTCAAGCCAAAATACACTGTAGAAATCCATTGCAAATAATGCTGTTACTGAACCCTTCCAATTAAATACTTATCATCCAGGTATGATGAAAGCACTCTCTAGGGCCTGAAGGGAAGCCTTTATGCTAACCAAAACCACAATCACCCACCTTTTTCAATCACTCTTCTCTAAGTGCTCACCCTTCAACTTAAACATTATTGTCAAGCCAAAATACACTGTAGAAATCCATTGCAAATTATGCTGTTACTGAACCCTTCTAATTAAATACTTATCGTCCAGGTATGTGAATGCACTCTCTAGGGTCTGAAGAGAAACCTTTATGCTCACCAATACCACAGTCACCCACCTTTTTCAATCACCAGTGTCTAAGTGCTCACCCTTCCAATTAAACATTGTTGTCAAGCCAAAATACACTGCACAAATCCATTGCAAATTATGCTGTTACTGAACCCTACTAATTAAATACTTATCGTCCAGGTATGAGAATGCACTCTCTAGGGCCTGAAGAGAAACCTTTATGCTCACCAATACCACAATCACCCACCTTTTTCAATCACCAGTGTCTAAGTGCTCACCCTTCCAATTAAACATTGTTGTCAAGCCAAAATACACTGTAGAAATCCATTGCAAATAATGCTGTTACTGAACCCTTCTAATTAAATACTTATCACCCAGGTATGAGAATGCACTCTCTAGGGCCTGAAGAGAAGCCTTTATGCTCACCAATACCACAATCACCCACCTTTTTCAATCACCAGTGTCTAAGTGCTCACCCTTCCAATTAAACATTGTTGTCAAGCCAAAATACACTGCAGAAATCCATTGCAAATTATGCTGTTACTGAACCCTACTAATTAAATACTTATCGTCCAGGTATGAGAATGCACTCTCTAGGGCCTGAAGAGAAACCTTTATGCTCACCAATACCACAGTCACCCACCTTTTTCAAGCACCAGTGTCTAAGTGCTCACCCTTCAACTGAAACATTATTTCAAGCCGAAAACACTATAGAAATGCATTGCTGGATACACAGTTACTTGACCCTTCCAATTAATTACTTCTAGTCTAGGTATTTGAAAGCCCTTTCTAGGGCCTAAAGAGCACCCTTTTTGCTAACCAAAACCACAATCACCCAGCTCTTTCAATAGCTCTTCTCTAAGTGCTCACCCTTCAAGTGAAACACTATTTTCAAGCCAAAATACACTGTAGAAATGCATTGCAAGATATAGTGTTACTTGACTCTTTCAATTAAATACTTATTGTTTAGGTACGTGAAAGCCCTTTCTAGGGTATAAAGGGAAGCCTTTGTGCTAACCAAAACCAGAATCACCCACCTATTTCAATTGCTCTTCTCTAAGTGCTCACCCTTCCAAGTGATACGCTATTTTCAAGCCCAAATACACTGTAGAAATGCATTGATAGTCATGCTGTTATTTCAGCGTTCAAATTAAATACTTATCGTATAAGTATGTGAAAGCTTTTTCTAGGGCCTAAAAGCCACCCTTAATACTACTGAGAGGTGCTTGAAAGGTCACATATGAAGAGTCTGTATCAATATCTGCAGACATACATACTTACTTAAAACATATGTGCAATATCGCTCATACATCATGCGTGCATACGGACACAAATACACATGTATAAGCATATTGCACTTTCTTGTGTTGTATGTTACAGGTAAGCATTCTGTCGAGTCGAGGTTGAAGGCATTCATGCAAGACAGTATTGGGTATCATGAAACGACTGATTACCATCTGTCTGGTCCTGCAGTTTTACTGGAATGGAAGGTGCAAGAAGCAGAGTTTTACTGATTTGAAACGTTCTGCTGTTGTCTGGAGTAAGCATTCGAATGTAAGTATATTTTCTAGTCAAGCATGCTACGGTCTGTGTACTTAAGTTGTTGCCTTGGTTTCCTGCTCTAGAGAGATTCTGTCTGAATTGGGTTTCAGGGTGACAGAACAGTGAACTCAAGTTATTCACATTATTCATGATCCGTTCCTTTTACGTCAGTCTTATCATTTTTGAAGAAGAAATGTGCCATTGGTTGATGCCTTGAGCATTAGATAACAGTGGGGTAGAAGTTACTAAGTAATTAATGAAATCCAATCCCGGTTACATAGATACGAAAACGTGTTCCATGAGCACCCCTTGCACACTAAGGACAATGACTGCAGACTTCTGTTTGCAAGATGACGTGGAGAGAACCCTCTGTCTTGCGCCATGAGGTTAAAACAGAAATTCCGTTGCTGCATTTCCTGGTTGCCTTGAGGTCTGATCTTCTTTGTGATATTCTTATTTAAATACGGTACTGTATTGTACTTATTGAATGTTTTCAATTATATGCCTTCATATAAGAATAACAGAGAATGAATTCTATTATAATGTGTATATATAATCTGCATATGTAGCTGAAGTGCTCAATATAGCAATATTTAAATCACTTACAAAAGTCAGCTATAAGTACAAGATATAAATGTTTGACAAGTATAGGCCTAGGTGTAGGAGCAATTTTTCATTAGGATGTTAAATGTGCCTATTATGTGAATCCAAAGATTCTGTTTAACCTACCTGCTTGTAAACATTACTGCTGCAGTGACGTCATCACGTTTCTAACACAATAGGCGCTACTGAAACAAAGGAATGAGAACAAAGGGCGCTACTGAAACAAAGGAATGAGAACAATGGGTGCTACAGAAACAGACAATGGGCGCTACTAACACAATGGGCGCTACAAACACAATAGGCGCTACAAACACAAAGGAGTCTCCAACACAAAGGTATTCCCCAACACAAAGGAATTTACAACACAAAGGTATTCCCCAACACAAAGGAATTTCTAACACAATGGGCAATACCAACACAATGGGCAATACCAACACAATGGGTAATACCAACACAATGGGCAATACCAACACAATGGGCAATACCAACACAATGGGCAATACCAACACAGAAGTCTTACCAACACAAATGGAATTTCTAACACAATGGAATACCTAACACAATGGAATTTCTTTACAATGGATCAATGACAACAATGGACCAATACAAACACACAATGGATTAAAACCGGTTTAACCCGGTTCCACCTGCATCACATGTGTGAATTATCAGCCTATATAAACTGGCGTATTTGCGTGGATAATTATATTCTTCGCTGGACGCTGAACTGACGACATCATCATGGAATCACAAAGAAATTCGGAAGACTTCGAACGATCAACCAGAGTTATCGACCTTTGTCGACTGGTATGTATTTCATCAGCACTCATTTACAATGGGGATATATATATAGTATTTATAGACGCGTGCATGCTCATCAAGAGTATGCATTTATAAATATTTATGCTTATTCATCACTTACACGACCTCATGGCATGAATTATTGCAAGGCTTTATCATATTCCCTTAATATCAATCTATTTTAAATATTTCTAGCTTTCGACGTATACCATATGCAAAGTGTTATCTCATTTCTTGTATATCAGACTAGTGTAAATATTTATGCTTAGTCATCATTTTCTCGACTTCATATTATTACAAAGTTTTATCATATTCCTTACATATTTAAATATTTATGCTGAGTCAACATTTTCTCGCTTTCATAGTATGTATTATTGCAAGGTTTTATCACATGCCCAGTATATTGGTCTATTTTAAATGTTTATATAATTCGATCACATTAATTGAAATAAGTAGTATGCAATATTTCCAGCAATGTTCTTATGCAAATGAGATTTCATTATGTGTCACGTGATGCTGTGGATCGCTCATATGGCACACTACTTTCATCATGCACTAAATCGCGCATATTGCATACATACGCATGGTGATACACAAACATCCACTTGCGCAAATTCATATACCAGTCTGCTATGAATATGCTAATAATACCCTATACATGGGTCGATAAGGTCCAATATGATTCATCTAATGAACATATAGTGTGCACCAATAAGAGCGCAACTTTAACGTGTATTAAAATAACAGCTTATCTATGCCTCTCTCCCCCTCTCTCCCACCCTTCCTCCCTGATTTCCTCCCTCCTTCGTGCTCTCTATCCGTCTGTCTTTCTCTCTCCCTCTCTGCGTTCTTCCTTTTTTACAGCAATTTTGTTTGATATTTGAGAATTGAGCACTTTCGGAGATAATAACATACACAACCATAGAAACATGTCTATGCATACATGCTTACAGACATGCCTACAAGAGCTTCCGCAAATACATAAATGCAAATATACAAACACTTAAAGATTACATACTTGCAGTGACACACACACACACCCATATACAGAAACACAAATGTGCAAACACTTACACAAACACATAACTACATACAAATACACACAAACACAAATACTCAACCCAAACATACAAGCATACAAACATATACATACTTACACATTCATACCCAACCACCTACATGCATACATGTGTGTGGTTGGAAATACATAAACTCAGTACATGAATACAGCCAATACACTACAAATATACCCACAAGAACTGCTCACAAATATACAAACACTTGAGCAATACATACTTACATTTTCACTACTATTACTCAAAACTGTCGGCTGTAAGTGCAAGATATAAATGGTGTTCTAATGGTGACATTTTTTACACACAAGCTGACCTTTCCAACTCCAGGAATTTCAACTCCTTTCATGGGTCTGGTATGTCCATGCTTTTAGCAACTCCATACTTGCTACACTCTTCTCGAAAATCATGAAGAATTTCTGAAGAAATTAACAGCAGCCATTATAGCACAGAAATAACAATGAGTGGATCAGTTCTGAATACATGTAATAAGAAGTAAAATAAAGTATTACTTCCAATAACTTCATGATAACATATAATTGCCATAATGCTACTGAAGTAACAATATAGAAGTTATCACCATGCATCGTATCACACAGAATGACAAACAACAGAGGAACATTTAAACCAGCTCTGAATTTTGATTCAGACTTCCGAGTTCTATGTAAATCTGTTTCAGTTAAAGCCAACTACCATACCAGAAAAATTACAAACAGCAAAACAGATAATATTGAAGCAGTTCACAAAGATAAGAAATAAATTGCTTTGAATTAAGCTTCACTCTAATTACTGCTAACACAAAGGAATTACTGTTAACATACTTCTAAGAAAATAATGATATTGAAGTAAAGTCATTGATGGTATCACAGAGAATGAGAACAACAGTGAAAAAGTTAATCCACTTTTAACACTTTAACGACGAGTGTAGGACTATTGAAAGCGACACAAGACACAAACAAAAGCAGCTCATTGTTAAAGTGTCAAATGTCACAATATGGAACACATGGCTCCAGTTTGTAACATCACCACCAGGACAGATATCCATTTAGAAATTTCTGCTTCTTCTGTGCCCTCTAAACAACCAATCTGTACTAAGTACACCGTAAGACTTCTTAAATATCTAATAATTTAAGAATACAACTGGTACACTAAGTAATATATTGCATACTTATACAGCCTATATACGATTGTCCATGCACAATTGAAATATTGTAAAATTAGATAGCACATGAATATATTGGCCACTATTATACTATACCATAACGCTTCCACAGAGTGATTCTTGCCTGTCGAAGCCACACTTAAAATTCTATTCCACTCCATTCTCAGTTCCTTGCTGAAGAAGTAGGGCCATTCATGCAAACAGCATCTGCAGCAGTAATGACAAAAGCAGGTAGGTTAAACAGAATCTTTGGATTCACATAATAGGCACATTTAACATCCTAATGAAAAATTGCTCCTACACCTAGGCCTATACTTGTCAAACATTTATATCTTGTACTTATAGCTGACTTTTGTAAGTGATTTAAATATTGCTATATTGAGCACTTCAGCTACATATGCAGATTATATATACACATTATAATAGAATTCATTCTCTGTTATTCTTATATGAAGGCATATAATTGAAAACATTCAATAAGTACAATACAGTACCGTATTTAAATAAGAATATCACAAAGAAGATCAGACCTCAAGGCAACCAGGAAATGCAGCAACGGAATTTCTGTTTTAACCTCATGGCGCAAGACAGAGGGTTCTCTCCACGTCATCTTGCAAACAGAAGTCTGCAGTCATTGTCCTTAGTGTGCAAGGGGTGCTCATGGAACACGTTTTCGTATCTATGTAACCGGGATTGGATTTAATTAATTACTTAGTAACTTCTACCCCACTGTTATCTAATGCTCAAGGCATCAACCAATGGCACATTTCTTCTTCAAAAATGATAAGACTGACGTAAAAGGAACGGATCATGAATAATGTGAATAACTTGAGTTCACTGTTCTGTCACCCTGAAACCCAATTCAGACAGAATCTCTCTAGAGCAGGAAACCAAGGCAACAACTTAAGTACACAGACCGTAGCATGCTTGACTAGAAAATATACTTACATTCGAATGCTTACTCCAGACAACAGCAGAACGTTTCAAATCAGTAAAACTCTGCTTCTTGCACCTTCCATTCCAGTAAAACTGCAGGACCAGACAGATGGTAATCAGTCGTTTCATGATACCCAATACTGTCTTGCATGAATGCCTTCAACCTCGACTCGACAGAATGCTTACCTGTAACATACAACACAAGAAAGTGCAATATGCTTATACATGTGTATTTGTGTCCGTATGCACGCATGATGTATGAGCGATATTGCACATATGTTTTAAGTAAGTATGTATGTCTGCAGATATTGATACAGACTCTTCATATGTGACCTTTCAAGCACCTCTCAGTAGTATTAAGGGTGGCTTTTAGGCCCTAGAAAAAGCTTTCACATACTTATACGATAAGTATTTAATTTGAACGCTGAAATAACAGCATGACTATCAATGCATTTCTACAGTGTATTTGGGCTTGAAAATAGCGTATCACTTGGAAGGGTGAGCACTTAGAGAAGAGCAATTGAAATAGGTGGGTGATTCTGGTTTTGGTTAGCACAAAGGCTTCCCTTTATACCCTAGAAAGGGCTTTCACGTACCTAAACAATAAGTATTTAATTGAAAGAGTCAAGTAACACTATATCTTGCAATGCATTTCTACAGTGTATTTTGGCTTGAAAATAGTGTTTCACTTGAAGGGTGAGCACTTAGAGAAGAGCTATTGAAAGAGCTGGGTGATTGTGGTTTTGGTTAGCAAAAAGGGTGCTCTTTAGGCCCTAGAAAGGGCTTTCAAATACCTAGACTAGAAGTAATTAATTGGAAGGGTCAAGTAACTGTGTATCCAGCAATGCATTTCTATAGTGTTTTCGGCTTGAAATAATGTTTCAGTTGAAGGGTGAGCACTTAGACACTGGTGCTTGAAAAAGGTGGGTGACTGTGGTATTGGTGAGCATAAAGGTTTCTCTTCAGGCCCTAGAGAGTGCATTCTCATACCTGGACGATAAGTATTTAATTAGTAGGGTTCAGTAACAGCATAATTTGCAATGGATTTCTGCAGTGTATTTTGGCTTGACAACAATGTTTAATTGGAAGGGTGAGCACTTAGACACTGGTGATTGAAAAAGGTGGGTGATTGTGGTATTGGTGAGCATAAAGGTTTCTCTTCAGGCCCTAGAGAGTGCATTCTCATACCTGGGTGATAAGTATTTAATTAGAAGGGTTCAGTAACAGCATTATTTGCAATGGATTTCTGCAGTGTATTTTGGCTTGACAATAAGGTTTGAGTTGAAGGGTGAGCACTTAGAGAAGAGTGGTTGAATAAGGTGTGTGATTGCGGTTTTGGTTAGCATAGGTGTCTCTCTTCGGGCCCTAGAGAGCGCTTTCTTATACCTAAACTATAAGTATTTAATTGGAAGGGTTCAGTAACAGCATTATTTGCAATGGATTTCTACAGTGTATCTTGCCTTGACAATAATGTTTCTGTTGAAGGGTGAGCACTTGAGCACTTAGACAGGTGTGATTGAAAAAGATGGATGATTGTGGTTTTTGTTAGCACAGAGGTTTGCCTTCAGGCCCTAAAGAGCGCTTTCACATACCTAGACCATAAGTATTTAACTGGTATGGTTCAGTAACAGCATTATTTGCAATGGATTTCTACAGTGGCGAGACAATAATGTTTGAGTAAGGGTGAGCACTTAGGTGAGTGATTGAATAAGGTGGATGTGATTGTGGTTTTGGTTAGCATAGAGGTTTCTCTTCAGGCCCTAAAGAGCGCTTTCACATACCTGGACGATAAGTATTTAATTGGTAAGGGTTCAGTAACAGCATTATTTGCAATGGATTTCTACAGTGTATTTTGGCTTGACAATAAGGTTTGAGTTGAAGGGTGAGCACTTAGAGAAGAGTGGTTGAATAAGGTGTGTGATTGCGGTTTTGGTTAGCATAGGTGTCTCTCTTCGGGCCCTAGAGAGCGCTTTCTTATACCTAAACTATAAGTATTTAAATGGAAGGGTTCAGTAACAGCATTATTTGCAATGGATTTCTACAGTGTATCTTGCCTTGACAATAATGTTTCTGTTGAAGGGTGAGCACTTAGACAGGTGTGATTGAAAAAGATGGATGATTGTGGTTTTTGTTAGCACAGAGGTTTGCCTTCAGGCCCTAAAGAGCGCTTTCACATACCTAGACCATAAGTATTTAACTGGTATGGTTCAGTAACAGCATTATTTGCAATGGATTTCTACAGTGATTTTGCCTTGACAATAAGGTTTGAGTTGAAGGGTGAGCACTTAGAGAAGAGTGGTTGAATAAGGTGTGTGATTGCGGTTTTGGTTAGCATAGGTGTCTCTCTTCGGGCCCTAGAGAGCGCTTTCTTATACCTAAACTATAAGTATTTAAATGGAAGGGTTCAGTAACAGCATTATTTGCAATGGATTTCTACAGTGTATCTTGCCTTGACAATAATGTTTCTGTTGAAGGGTGAGCACTTAGACAGGTGTGATTGAAAAAGATGGATGATTGTGGTTTTTGTTAGCACAGAGGTTTGCCTTCAGGCCCTAAAGAGCGCTTTCACATACCTAGACCATAAGTATTTAACTGGTATGGTTCAGTAACAGCATTATTTGCAATGGATTTCTACAGTGATTTTGCCTTGACAATAAGGTTTGAGTTGAAGGGTGAGCACTTAGAGAAGAGTGGTTGAATAAGGTGTGTGATTGCGGTTTTGGTTAGCATAGGTGTCTCTCTTCGGGCCCTAGAGAGCGCTTTCTTATACCTAAACTATAAGTATTTAAATGGAAGGGTTCAGTAACAGCATTATTTGCAATGGATTTCTACAGTGTATCTTGCCTTGACAATAATGTTTCTGTTGAAGGGTGAGCACTTAGACAGGTGTGATTGAAAAAGATGGATGATTGTGGTTTTTGTTAGCACAGAGGTTTGCCTTCAGGCCCTAAAGAGCGCTTTCACATACCTAGACCATAAGTATTTAACTGGTATGGTTCAGTAACAGCCAAGGCCGTAGCCAGGATTTTGTTTCGGGGGGTGTTTACTCGTTCTTGAACAAGCCGACAAAAATCGGGCAACCAAGTTTCAACCGTCTATAAGGGGTTTGGAGGAGCAGCATGTGAGCTATTGCATCATCTAAGTTCAATGAGGATGTTAGTAAATGCAATATTTATATTATACATTATTTAATTTCGGGGGTGTTTAAACACAGTGTTATTTGCAATGGATTTCTACAGTGTATCTTGCCTTGAAAATAATGTTTCTGTTGAAGGGTGAGCACTTAGACAGGTGACAAAGGCATGCACAAGAATCACAGTAGCATTATGAGAGAGGGATCGTGAGACAACTCGGAGTTGACGAAGCTGGTGGTTTAGTACAATATTTTAAGCACAATATTTTAATCCATTTCTTTCTGTTTAAAAAAATAATTATAAGTACCCTATGCTAGTACATTAATTGGACAATAATTATTGTGCGCTATTACTCTTTCATTTGGAATTCAGAAAGATAGAACGCATAAAATAACGCGAAATCGGTAGGATAGAGTCCACAAATAATATGGCACGGTAAGAAGATAGATTACCGATTTTCATTAAAGTTTCGAATTTTTAGTGAACCTTTTGTCGTGAACCTATTGTCGTCAACCTTTTGTCGTGAACCTTTTGTCGTCAACCTATTGTCGTCAACCTTTTGTCGTGAACCTATTGTCGTCAACCTTTTGTCGGTGAACCATTTGTCGGTTAACCATTTGCGGTGAACCATTTGTCGTGATCCCTTACCACATTTGCATTTGACATTTCAATCGTTTTTATTTCACTTAAGACCTGAAAATTCACATCTCCTTGACTTTTAATAGATTCGTCAAACATTTCGCATCGACATTAACACATCTCAACAACAACACACAATAATAGTAAACATTGTCAATAACTGGCATATTATGTTCATAACCATTCATTTTCCAGTTGTTTAACGAAATCCTTTGGCCACTATGGCCGCTAACATCTATGTGTTTCTTTTGTATGTCCGTTCTAATAATAATAATAATAATAATAATAATAATAATAATAATAATAATAATAATAATAATAATAATAATAATAATAATAATAATAATAATAATAATAATAATAATAATAATAATAATAATAATAATAATAATAATAATAATAATAATAATAATAATAATAATAATAATAATAATAATAATAATAATAATAATTCTTCCTGTATTGAAACAATCCGTTTGACACATCGCAACCGGTACAGTTTACAGTTACGCAGTTGAAACAATTCACAAGAACGCAAATGACAGAAGACATAAATCTCAAATACTAACAGAACAGACAGCCTGCAATACTGTTTGGCCCATTGGCTCTTTTTATTGTAATTCTCTTTTTTTAACCTCTTTTTTCTCTTTTTTTCCTTCTTTTTGTGTGTGGCTAAATCAGCTCTTTTTTGGCTATATCAGGTTTTTTGGCTATTTCAGCTCTTTTCAAAAATGTTTACAAAGTTATTTACAGTATTTCTAAGTTTTCTATAATAACATGTAATGCTATTTGCAAACAGAATTTCAGCACAGATGTGTCAAATATACATGTATTCATCATCATCATCAGGATCCATGGGCTGAAAGCCCGTAGGTGTCCAATGCAAATTTCGTCATCCGTTTCCATAATCCTCTGTCTTGCGCCAATACACTCAAACTGTGTAGGTCTTGTTTGCACCAATCCCTGATGTCATCAGTCCATTCCCTGTTAGGTCTTCCTCTTCGTCCACTTCCATCCATCATACCCATCATGACAGTTTTTATTTTTCTATTATTGTCCATTCTGCATATATGTCCAAACAGACCCAATTTCCTTCTCATTACTGACTGTATTAGATCTTCCTTTATGTGTAATCTTATACATGTATTATATACACATTATTTTGATTATAACATACATCTCTTTACAAGAATGTATCTTTAACAGTTATTTACATAACAGGATAACTTAATTAAACATTTCATTCAACATTTTCTTATATAACAATGTAATATTATTACAAGATGCAAAGGGAAGTCCGAAGGAGGTCCGATTCCTAAATTATTTCTTACGTGTAAAACGTTTTTAGGTCAAGCTCCACGCTACCTCTGTGATCTTCAAAACTGCCTCCACCATTGCTACCTCCATTGTCCACTCAAAGCTCGACTATTGCAATTCCCTCTTTCTCAACCTTGAAGCCACCCAACTAAAGCGTCTGCAGCTCATCCAAAACTCACTAGCCAGAGCCGTCACCAGAACGCCCAAGCATCATCACATCACTCCCATCCTCAATTCACTCCATTGGTTAAAAATCCCAGAGCGAATTCACTTCAAAGTCCTCTCGCTAACCTACAACTTCCTACAACACTCCCAGCCCAGATATCTCCGCGAACTCTTCACCATCCAGCCAACCCGTTCTACCCGATCATCCTCCGTTCTCACTCTTTCTTGACCCCCGGTCACTACTCATCTCAAGTTCTCCCACCGAGCATGGAAGGGGTCAACTACTATATAGTTATTGTCCCGGGGGTTATTGCTCGTTCTCTTACGACTTTTCTTTTTTCGAGGGGCCCTTCGCACTGGAAGCGCTTCTGATTAGGTTGTACTGCGAGAGGCGCTTTATAAGTCCATAAATAGAATAGAATAGAAAAGATGCAATCAAATAAGAACCGCTCTTTTGCTGTAGTTATATGGCGAATAGCACACTTAAAAGAGGTGTGCAATTATTTTGATCAGTCTCACCGTTCCTGTTACATGATACATACCGTTAGTTGGTTAATCGATGTTTAACGAACTATGTTATAGCAAAGCTTAGTATCGTCGACCTCCACCTTCTCAAGGTTTGGGACTGGCACTGCACACCTCTCCTGCTTTCACTTGTATAGAATAGTTTCGAGCATATCAGCCAATAGTGCGCAGCAGTTGTAGTAGTTTCAGTTTAACGACACTGTGTGATAACATAGATCATCAACGTCGTCCTCCTTTGTCCAGACTTGGGACTGGCACTGCCAGAGTACGAGCACTGGCGGAGTTATGGACGAATGTTTCTCTTAAAAGTGGTGTGCAATTATTTCGAACAATAATTCTCACAGTTCGTTTTAGCATAACGCAGCCATCAAATTCAGTCATTCATTCATTACCAGAATTCGGCACTGTCTTGTCGGTTAATTCACCGAATTTAATTTTTCCCATGCTAATGTATTACATGACTCACGTTGATGATGAGGTGGAGCGATAGAGAAAACATGAATGAGAACATAAAGATCAATACAATCTGAACAGCTTTTTAATTCTGTTTTCTTAATGTCGGTTAATTCACCGCATTTCATTCTTGCGTCTACCTTGCCTCTTCATGGACCGGAATAAATTTGTACGTGTTTCTTTCCTTTTAAGCACCTTTTCGTCGTTAGAAAACATGGACGACACTAATCCTAACCCTGGCCCTAACCGACCCTCACGGAGCGTAACAACGACACATAACCTCAACGTAACCGATATGCACTATAAACCTTAACGTCGTGAGGGTCGGTTAGGGTCAGGGTTATGGTTAGACAGTGTTGTCATTACAAGACAAATATTAGCTATTGCGAAGACATTTCTTGTACAGAGGTCTCGTCTTGTCAATCGAATCAAAGTTCGTCAGCTGAACGCTTTCGATACCATCCTCAACGATATTGCTGTCTTTTGGACACCAGCTTAACTGGGCTTGGAAGTACAACCATCTGCATGGTACAAATGTTTCTTAACTTCGCTTTTATGAGAATAGTTATAATTAAATTAACTTCGCTTTTATGAGAATAGTTATAATTAAAAGATCACTTTCTAGAACATCGTGCTGTGTTTTCGACACCAGTTTAATGCGGTGAATTAATTTAACGTGGGAAAGTCATGTAATACATTAGCATGGGAAAAATGAAATGCGGTGAATTAACCTACAGGACATATGGCAAAATAATTTCTGCCGAGGTCACCCGCCTTTGTTGCCATAAATTGCCGTTAAACCTGGGATCTCTTTAATCAGTAATGTCGAGGATGTCGTTAAGCACTTGAAACTATACTGCTACAATGGCTGGTGGTGCAAGTCCAACGCCTGGACATAGGAGAGGGATACGCTAATCGTCTTCTTTGTGACACAGCATCATTTAAAGTCGTTAACCTAACGTTCTGAATATGTAAGCCGCTCTCAGTTACACACGACGGTTTATTTATTTATCCAATGTTTAATGACATCTTTTAGCAACAAAGGCCGTTGACGTCTTTAAAGTTTTTGATGCATTTCAGTTCATTTTCGTGTAGTGTTTTCATCAGTTTTCTTTATTTTTTTCCATCTTGGATTCTATTTCTGATAGGATATTGACGACTTTTAAGTTTTTGACGTATTTAAGTTCATTTTCGAATAATGTTTTTCATCAGAATTCTTTCTCTTTTCTTGTCTTTGCTTCTTTTCTGATAGGAAGTTGCAACGATGAAATTTGACAGGTGGTTGTTCTTTTTTTTCTCCTTTTTTCCTTCTTTTTTTTGATATTAAAAAGAAACAAAATTAATCTTCTAGCCGTACAGGCTTTTCATTAATTTTTTTGGCGGCCATATAGGCTCTATTAATAACTGTTTTCTTCTCAATTTTAATCTAATTCTTATTCTTAATTATAATATTTGCAGAGCATCACATGTATCTCTCTAAATTAACATCAAGCTATCAATTTTACATTTACAATCAATCAATGTTCAATATTCTTAGTCCATCAAGAATAGTACAAACAGATTCAATAATCAATATCAACATGACAATCAAAGCATCAATATTATTAAATGTTGATTTTATCAATTACAATTAACTCAAAATGAATCCTATACATAAACATTTTCAAACTAGTTTTAAGTAATAACTAAAGACCAAGAATATTAAAAACATTGTTAAGCATCAGTTCTATCCAATAAAAAAACACATTCAAATTAGAAACCCATACATTTATCACCATAAACAAACCAATTCAATTGCTATAATCATAGACCATTATTCTGAAGCAAGTTATGATGTTCTACTCCAGCAACCGTTATCCAGCCGCATTAGTCAATATTTATTGCCGTTATCTAAGTTATGTAGTTACACATATTACCTGCAGAGAGTATTTTCAGATAATATTTACACTATTTATTAATAATCTCTACATAATTTTCCCATTAGTTATAATCATGAGTATGCTATATACTTCGAGATAAATATCTGGAATAGACAATATATTTTCAACAGTGCATTCCACTTTTTTCTTTGCACATTTTTCAAGTATTAATTTTGATATGTCGTGTTTTTACAAGCAATTAATATATGATGAATAGTGTCAGGCACCTGACATTCAGCACATAAGTCCGTTAGGCTTTTACCTATATGTTTCAACCATGTATTACTTAAGATATGTCCCATTCTAAGTCTGGTAATTTGAACTTCACGTTTCCTTGGAGAGTCTATAAATTTTATATTTGTGGACACCAAAGGTTGAATAGATTTATAGAATCTTCCTTTTGATTCAAGGTTATATTCAATTTGCCATTTATTAATTACATAATTCCTTATTAAGGAATAGATTTCTTTTAATTCTAAATAATTTGTTGAATTAATCACAGATATTTCCAGCCCCTTCTTTGCCAGCGTGTCTGCCATTTCATTTCCAGATAAACCAATATGGCTAGGAATCCATGCTATGAGAACAATACTATGTTTTAGTTTATTAATATTATCTAAAAATTCAAGAAATAGATTAGGCCGTGAACAAGACCTATTCTCTTTTATTGATGTGGCTACACTTAATGAATCAGTAAATATTATATATTTATTTGCTTCTTCATTTTCATTTTCAACAATCCATTTAATTGCTTCAGTTATTGCTGTTAATTCGGCTGAATAAATCGAGGAATCATTTGCTATTCTATAAATATTATGGATCTGCATAGAAGGTATACAGAAAGCTGCTGAAACTTTATGTTCAAGTTTAGATCCATCTGTATAGACGGATACATAGTCAACATATTTATTAATTAATTCTAATGACAAGGATGACATAATATCAGGGGAGTCTGTCTTTTTATTGATATGTCTTTTCAAGGATAGATCGACTTTAATGGTTTTGTTCAGCCACGGAGCTGTTGACTGATAAAATGGTGAATTAAATGGCTGAGAATTTAAGGAGAAAAAATGTTCAGTTCTTTTAAACATAGAATTTGATTTAACAGAGGATGCATAATAATAATTTGACCAGTGGTCTCGCATAGCCTCCGCCGCTGGGTGATCTTTAGAACTGATGATCTTAGATCCAATCTTGAGCGAGTTATTTAAGCGACGTAGGTGGAGTGGTAATTCACCACACTCATTTTGAAGGGCCATGATCGGGGTGCCTTTAGCTGATCCACAAGCCAACCTCAAAGCCTCAGATTGAATATTTTGCAATTTTTTCAACTGGGAAGAGCTTGCTGTGCTATATGCCACATCGCCATAATCAAGAACTGATCTAATTATAGCTTTGTAAATGGATAAAAGGGCTCGCTTGGATGCTCCCCATCCATATCCAGATACAGCTCTCATTATATTCATTCGTTTTTTACATTTGGTAACAATGTAATCTATATGGGAGTTCCATTTTAATTTAGAATCAAAGATAACTCCCAAGAATTTGACAGTATTTTCTATTTTAATTTGTTTGTTATTAAGGGTAATCCGTAATTTGGGTAATTTCCTCTTTTTTGTAAATACTATTCCAGTGGTTTTAGCTAAAGAAATTTTAAATCCGTTTTCATCACACCAATCATTTATTTTATTAATAGCTTTTTGGATTTTATCTTGAAGTAATTTTACGTTTCGACTAGCATAAAAAATTGCACTATCATCAGCAAATAACGATAGTTCGACATTTTCCGAACCAGGATCCAGATTATTTATCATTATTAAAAATAATAACGAAGAAATAACAGAACCTTGTGGAGTCCCATTTTCTTGTGAGAATTTTTCAGATAATTCTATCCCTACTTTAACTTGAAAAGTTCTGTATAGCATGAAACTTTTATGAAAAAAGGTGTCCACTGATGCAACGAGATTGCCTGTTATTCCCATTTTAGATATTGTAAGTCAATGAAAGACGTGTAGATATTTTTATATATCATTGTGTGCATCCTGATTTTTTACGCAATTTGTAGACCTCTTTTTATGTAGTTCATATGTATGTATGTATGTATATGGCCATTTATATATAGTTCATATGTAAGTTTATGTAGACCTATGTATTTAAAAGAACGTTGTAATCACGCATAGGCCTACCTAACACGAAATTTATATTAATCTAAATTATATGCACGCACTAACACAGACTTACCCCGACACTTCCACACCAGTTTTGGGTGCTAATTATTTAGCAGATACTATTTGAGTAGTATTTACATAGCTCATTATTATTTATTTCACTCTCTAAAAGAGTTGTGTAGAAGGACCCATTGAAATAGTACTTAAATAGCACGTGTCTGTTTAGAAAGTAAATAATAAACCACCAGTGGAATAAACTTTAATTCGATCCAGTTCACTGCCACAGTGAGATTATTTAATCATTCTCACCAAGAAAAGTTACTTAAAGTCGACCAGAAGCATGTTGACACCTTTCTAGAAGCTAGACAATTATCTCCAGCTCAATTCCGTAAAAGCTAAATAATTGTTAAAGAGACATTTGTTATTTGGAATAGCCCAAAGATATTTACTATTTTAGATGCAATTTAAACAGCGTCTTAACCCTTATAGGGTCACGATATTTCTCAACCGATTTTGGTCACCGGGGGGTAAAAAAATACCCCAACTGTGATTCGCATGATTCCTATGATAAACTCCGATTTTCAAGTATAAAACTAAAAAAGTTATTTATAGAAGGTACTGACATTATTGTTTTTATCTATGGAGGGTTAGGGTTAACCCTAACCCTGTCTAAACGCATTCGTCGTGTGGAATCTGAAAAACCCGCAATGGAAAAATCATAAAGGTTCAACACGTCTTGATAAGCGACGTCTTTTCCTGACAGAAGTTGCTGACAAGCTCCTGGAGCCATTGATTACACAGTGTGCCTCCGATCCATCAATTTCACACCAACCATCTGTAGCAAAAGCCATGTTGGCGATCGGTGTACAACCGGCACCTAGTCGATGCGCAACAAATCCAGCGAAGAAACGTGGCCGATGCCACTCGTGTCCACGTAAATACGACAAGAAATGTGAACACAAATGCACTAAGTGCAACAGTTTCGTGTGCGGAAAGCATGCAGTCAAAACACTTGCATATTCCTGCTTATCCTGCCCACTTTCCCTCTCTGCAGATGCAGAATGACTGTTCAGTAAATGCTGAACGGTACCGTTTGTGTACATTGTAATATCATTGAGTTTATAATGTTATAATTTAGCAGAACTTCATTTATTCATCATAATTTGATGAAACCAAAACGATTTCTATATATAATGTTCAGATACTGATAAGGAGACATTGTAACAGCAAGACACTCATGTGTAAAGCATGCATAGTGTTATGTTTATAAATTCCTGAGTAAAATAGCTACGACGTGGTGCATTTTCGTACTTTATAGCTGATGTGGGTGCATGAATAACTAATGAAACTGGATGCATTCTGTGGAGAAAACATGTTTAGGAAAAGTCATAGAAGCGATTTCTTCAACTATTTTCAGGGATGAAAATTTCCATGAAAAACCGAGATGGGGGTATTTTTTACCCCCCGGTGACCCTATAAGGGTTAAAGGTACTATTTACTATTCTATTTAAATAGTAACCCTGGCTATTTATGCCAACACTGTTACACACACACCCACACACCCACCCACCCAAACACACATACACACACACACACACACACACACACACACACACACACACACACACACACACACACACACAACAAACACACACTAGCTCTAACACTAACGCTAACACTAACACTAACGCTAACACTAACACTAGCTAACTCGCACCAACGTTAACACAATTATCTCAGGAAACAGACAGACAGAAAGTAATGTATGGAAAACAATGAATTTTGATATTGGACAGATTAGTTAGTAGTGCTAAGTCTCATTTTTGTTGTATCAAAAGGGGCAGAGAACCGAATGGAATAGATGGATGGATGGATGGATCCACAGTTTAACGGCAGCTTATGACAACATAGGCCGTTTCCGCCGACAAAGATTAGTTTTGGAATAGATTATTATTATTATACCAACGTTTAACGTCGTCTTATGACATCAAAGGCCGTTGACGACTAAATGAACAAACACAATATATGACCCTATTGAGTATTTATTTAAAGCTAATGTATCATACCCCCTCAAAGTCCGACTCACACCTCATCGTGGTGAGGGGTGAACAATCAAGTAGGGGATGGCCTGCTGGGGCTATGCCAACAGTGGTGAAGGTTTCGACCGAAGTACCACCTAGGGCGCTACGCGTGTTGGACAGGCTCAGCAGGAACCCTGAAAAAGATTGGCCAACGTGAGCGGCAGGTCTCGGGCAGCAGCGAGACTTCAGTGGACTTGACGGAGGATCCAATAAAAGGACAACGGCAAGTCCATATCAATGGAGGGCATGTCTGGTCAATCCGGAGCATGGCCTCCATACTGCGAGATGGAAAGGAACTGGGGAACCTACCATCTTACCATCTCCAAACAGCATCATGAAAATGGAATCCAAAGATAAATCATGCCGGCTCGGACGTCGCCCGGTTACACAAGGTCCGCGTCCCCTGTTGGGCAACCAGGACAGGGTCGGAAAGTCGGCGACTGGAAGAACAACAAGAACAGGAACAGCAAGAACAGCAGCGGGAGCAGCAGCAGCAACGGGAACAGGAAGAGCAGGAACAACGGCAAAGACAATAACGGAAGGGATTAGTGGGAGTATAGACATGACTGCAATACAACTTAGGAAGAGGCTGAGAGTGGGCACATGGAACATCAGGAGTATGTTACAACTAGGAAAAACCCACGTGTTGGGTAGAGAAATGGAGAGATTGAGGATGGATATATGTGGATTGGCGGAGGTAAGATGGGGTGGAAGAGGACACTTCATCACGACGGAGGGACATATGATAGTATACTCAGGTGAAGAGAATCAGGGGCACGGAGGAGTGGGAGTATGGATACACAAGAGGAATACTACGGCCATAGTAGGATATGAGACAGTGAATAGCAGGATTTTGGTGATAAGGGTAAAGGCAAAACCAAAATGCATCAGTTTGATTCAGGTGTACGCACCAACAGCGGATAAAGAAGAGGACGAAATAGAGGAGTTCTACCAGAAACTGGAAGGGACAGTAAAAAGCATTCCGAAAAGGGACATTACATTACTAATGGGGGATTTCAACGCTAAAGTGGGGGATATGAGCATACCACCAGTGACTGGAAAAGAAGGACTGGGTCAGATAAACAGCAGAGGGGAAAGGTTGATTGACTTCTGTATGGAACAGGAGTTGACATTGGCTAACACATGGTTCAAACAACATCCGAGGAGACTGAGTACCTGGACATCTCCAGGTGGGGCAACAAAGAATCAGATTGATTACATCGGAATACAGCGGAAGTGGAGGACATGTATTAGTAACTGTAGGACTTACCCAGGGGCCGACTGTGATACGGATCACAATTTGTTGGTGGCATCGTTGAAGATAAGACTAGGAAGGCAAAAGAAAGAAGAGGTAATAAAAAGGCTGAACGTTGAGGAACTTCAAGGGTACAAAGGACTCGCATATGAAGTAGAAGTAACAAATAGATTCAATGCTTTAGAAGGGGTGGCAGAGGAAAGATCACCAAATGAAGTATGGAAAGAAACAAAAAAGGTTCTACTTACAGCAGCGGAAGAAATTGTGGGATACAAGAAGAATGACAAGGGGAAACCCTGGATTACTGAAGAAACACACAATCTCATTATCAAGAAGCGCGAAGCGAAGCACAGAGATAGAGAGGAATATAAAGAAAGGAAAGCGGAAGTACAAAGACTTTTAAGGAGGGATAAACAAAAACAAATAGAGGATATGTGTGGAAAGGTTGAAGAAGAGAATAAGAGGGGCAACAGCAGATACTTATATAGAGCAGTCAAATCCATAACGAACAAATTTCAACCTAAACTACAATCGGTACAAGCTGAAAACGGAGAGTACATATCCGATAAGGAAGGTATAGCTGAAAGATGGAAGCAATACTGTGAAGAGTTATACAATGATATAGAAGGCAGGGAATACATAACGGGATACGAACGAGAACCACCGCCCTTAAGATCAGAGGTGGCAAGAGGAATAAGACAGATTGCTAGCGGCAAAACGGCAGGTCACGACGGAGTGCCGGCAGAGCTGTTTAAATACGGGGGAGAGAAGATTTTAGAAAAAATGCATTACATCTGCACAGCGTTATGGGAGGATGGGGAATGGCCAGACGATTGGACAGAGTCTATTTTTGTTCCTATACCAAAGAAAGGAGATGCTAGACAATGTTCGAACCACAGAACAGTGGCTCTGGTTGCGCATGCAAGCAAAATTATCTTAAGGATTATTCTGGAGAGAATAAGGAACCAGACGGAGTCGGAGGTGGCAGAGGAACAGGCCGGTTTTAGGAAGGCCAGAGGTACTAGGGACCAGATCACGAACCTGCGAATTATTATGCAAAAAGCAAACGAACATCAACAACCCCTTTTCATGTGCTTCGTAGATTTCAAAAAAGCTTTCGACTCAATAGCTCATGAAACGCTTTGGACGACAATGATCGAAATGGGGTTCCCAGGGCATATAATAAATTTGTTAACAAAGCTGTATAGGAAACAAAAAGCAAGAGTCAAGGTGGCAGGAACTCTATCGAAGGAATTCAGAGTTAGACGCGGAGTGAGACAGGGATGCGTTTTGTCACCAAGTTTGTTTAACATCTTAGCAGAAAGAGTGATGAGAGAAGCGTTAGAAGGATATGATGGAGGAGTCCAGATAGGAGGAAGAAGGCTGACAAACCTACAATACGCCGATGACATCGTACTACTAACAAGCTCGGAAGAAGAATTGCAAATGTTGATAGAGAGACTGGACAGGATAGGAAAGAAATATGGAATGCAGATTAATATTGGAAAGACGAAGGTTATGACAACAACGGAAACCAAATGTACAGTCAGGATTAATCAGGAGGAACTGGAGCAGGTGGACAGATTTACGTATTTGGGTTCAACCATCAACGAAGACAGTGATTGCGGTGCAGAGATCCGAGTACGATTGGCAAAGGGGTATGCAGTGGCTACAGACCTTAAAAAGATATGGAAAAGCCATGACATAACAACAACAACAAAGATAAAGTTATGGAGAGCACTGGTTTGGCCGGTGGCTATATATGGTTGTGAAAGTTGGACACTGAGGAAGGAGGAGGAGAGAAGAATAGAGGCATTCGAGATGAAGTGTCTGAGATTGATCATGAATATATCTTGGACGGAAATGCGGAAAAATGAATGGGTGCTGGAGGAGGCAGGAGTGGAGAGGAGTCTCCTGAAGACGGTAAAAGAAAGAAAACTTAGTTACTTCGGACACATCATGAGAAGAGAGGGAATATGCTTGGAGAAAGACATCATGCAGGGTACAATGCCGGGAAATCGGAAAAGAGGAAGACCAAGAACAAACTGGTTGAGCAACATAAAGGAATGGACTGGATTGACAATGGAGGAATTGATAAGACTGACGGAAGACAGGAGACGCTGGAGGAATATTATTCATGATGCGGCCGACCCTCGAAACGAGGATGGCTGAGAACAGAACAGAAGCATATAAACATTATTAGTATCGTTCATTGTTTAACGACATTTTCTTGCATTAAAGGTCGTTGTCGTCGAAAGTAGTTTTTTTTACAGTTTTCACAATTACTTAAGTTTATCTAAACATCGCTTGGTTTTACATAGTTATGACAAATATGATTAGCGTCTCCCTCTTCCATTATGAAGGCTAGAGATCGGCACTACCGATCCAAAGCCTGGATAAAGGAGGAATGCGGGCTCGGACTTGTATCGTATGAACGTAGGAGAAAGCAATCCCTTAAGCTAACCTTTGCGCAGCCATAGGTATGAAGTGTTAACGACTTCATTTTCTTTACCTCGGTATATGAGGGCTGGTGGTCAGTCGTATCTCTCGCAGTCTCATCATGCCACCCGCAGTGTACGGTCAATGTACTCATTACAGCTGAATTGACTAGAGGTCGCAGGAGGAGCTGAAGTCTCTAAATAAATTTCTGCCCTTGTGTAGTAACACCCCACGAAGCTCGGGAGGCATAAAGCATCCTAGACAGGGTCGTGGCTCTCACTACGTCATGCAAGCTACGTCCTCGTAAGCCGTGCGCCACCAGAATGCACAATGCATAAAGCGACCGTCAGGCATGACTGCATATGTGATTATCTGAGATAGTTAAACCTAGGATAAGGATGAGTGTTGCGTTCGTCGTGTATACACAACTCAGCGCGTGGCTCCGTGCTATTTCTTCGCTCTTGATATTTCTAAGACTTTGTCGATTGTTTATTTTGGGTTTTCACACTGGAATAAAGTTACTGTTAGTAGTGAATAGATTTTTACTGCAACTCTGCTTTGATTTCTGCCAAAAAACGTTGGATTTATTCGACAAGATGTCTCAAGTTTACACAGCTGCACGTTACAATGTGTACGCCTTCGTATAACTGTCTACGCGGCATGGGCTATAGGCTATTGGCAAGGCTACGTCTTATGTACTTCACTGACTACGAGACCTCGAGCTAAATTGGCCCTTGATGGAGAACTTAAGGTACTCATCAAATCAGCTTCAATCGTTTCGATCGACCGATCTACGACTCCCGCGATCTGTACGAAAGACTCTCTTCAAGTCACAGATATGGGCTCCTCGTGGAGTTTCTTCACATTCTTCAGCTGCTCCAAGTTCTACGATGCCAGCAGAATCTACCACGGACCTACATGTATCTACATCACCGCAACAAAACAAATCTTCTGATGAAAACTCAGGATCAACAGAACCGACTATATGCCACTCTGCACCAACACAACCTAACAGATCTTCAACAGGGCCTCCAGGACTTCGGATCGCCACCTGGAATGCCCGATCCCTTACAGACAAATTTGCCTATGTCGCCCAAACGATCATGGAGAGCAAATTGGACATCTTTGTTATCACTGAGAGCTGGCATCGCGCCTCAGATGACGTTCCTCTTCTCCGCGCTGCTCCCACAAACTACGCCATCTTCGACAGACCTCGTGAGCCAGCCTCTGAAGAGCAGCGGACTCGCGGCGGCGGCATTGCCATCTATTATCGCTCTTCTCTTCACGCCTCAAAGATCCGACTGGACATGGAAATTACTACCTTCGAAGCACTGTGCCTCAGCATTTCCTCACCCCGAGGTCCTACAACCGTACTTTCCGTTTACCGTCCTGGCTCCGCTCCGATTACGTCGAAATTCTTCGAAGAATTCTCTTCAGTTCTCGAAAGCGTTGTAACACGAAACAGTCAGCTTATTATTCTAGGAGATTTCAATATCCACCTAGAGGATAACGCCGATTCCAATACTAACCGTTTTCTGGATCTTCTCAAGCAATTTGGACTGCTCCAACATGTCAGAGAAACCACCCACAAATGTGGTGGCATTCTGGATTTGATCATAACTTCTGATGACACCGCCGTGCATGATCTCCAAGTGCATCCACCAACCATCTCCGACCACTCGCTCGTCGACTTCATTCTTCCATCATTGCATTCACTGCCTTTGCACACGATTCGTATGGTGCGCGGATGGAAGTCTCTGGACTACAATGCCTTCAGAAACGCCATTCGCGACTCAATGCTGTCATCAGAACCTTCTCTCCTCGACGCTTTCCCCCTCGATGACCTCTTTGACCTCTACTCCTCTACGATGACTGAGCTTCTAAACAGGATGCTACCGCTACGTAAAATCCACACCCGACACAGACCAATTGCTGTTTGGTTCGATGCCGACTGTCGACAATCTCGCCGTCGAGCACGTTGTGCTGAAAGACGCTATCGCCGCTCTCGTGATCCTACCGATCGTCGGGAGTGGATGGCCCAACTACGTTCTCTACACCGCCTCTACCACCAGAAGGAATCAGACCACTGGGAGAATCTTGTCTCTCAACATAAAGACAACCCAAAAAAACTCTGGTCATCGATTTCCGGCCTGCTGGGACATACCTCTCGCTCGCCTAGCCGTCCGACCTTTTCTGCAGAAGACTTTCTTCGGATGCTGACGCAGAGATTGACAATATTCGGGCATCAACTGCTGATGCGCCTCCTCCACAGTACTCCTGCACGGAATCCAATTTTGATGGTTTTCGCCCGATCCTTGAAACTGAACTTTGTCGTGTGATTAAGTCATCTAATCATAAATCTAGCGAACTAGACCCACTTCCCACATTTATTTTGGTTAATGTTCTAGATGATCTAGCTCCGTTTCTTGTGTATCTATTTAATAGATCCCTTACTGAGGGTCACCTTCCGGCTTCGCAAAAACAATCCATCGTGTTCCCTAAACTAAAAAACCCTAACCTGGATCCAAATACTTGTCAAAATTACCGGCCTATCTCCAATCTCTCTTTTCTGTCTAAAACCCTTGAGAGACTTGTCTCCCTCCAGTTCTTCTGCCTTCAACGCAGTCTGGCTTCAGGGGTCACCATTCCACTGAAACTGCTCTCTTATCTCTCTTGTCCGACATTTATATGGCCATTGACCAAGGTCATCTCTCACTTCTGGCTCTATTTGACGTTTCCTCAGCCTTTGACATGGTCGACCACGAGATCCTGCTCCAACGCTTGCAGCTATCCTGTGGCTTATCCGATATCCCTCTTCTTTGGTTTAAATCGTACCTCTCAGACCGCTCTCAGATGGTTGTCATTGGTGACTCCAGATCCCAGTGGGTCAGGGTTAGATATGGCGTACCTCAGGGATCAGTGCTCGGACCTATCCTATATATCCTTTACACGGCTGACATCCCTCTGCTATTCGCTAAACACACTGCGATTGGTCACCTCTATGCGGATGGTGCTCAAGCATTCGTGCATGGCTCACCAGCTGCTCAACTGTCTTTGGTCTCCTCTGTTGATGCACTTGCCCGTGATCTAAACTTCTGGATGTCATCAAACCGACTTTGTCTCAATTCGGCTAAAACTCAACTGATTTGGTTTGGGACCAGGCAACAATTGCTTAAACTCGACCTCCCACTGCTGACTGATAAGTTTCCCGCTTTTACTTACTCTTCCAGTGTTCGAGATTTGGGTGTCACCCTCGACTCCTCCCTTACCTTCACTGAGCACATCTCGAATTTGACTCGCTCTTGCTTTTTTCATTTGAGGCGACTGAGAGCCATCAGGCGATCTGTTGCTCCCACCGTCTTTACCACCATTGTGCATGCTTTCATCTGCTCTCGTGTGGATTACTGCAACTCGCTCCTTATGGGTTTCCCAAAGTTGAGACTCTCCCCACTCCAGTCTGTCTTAAACGCCGCTGCTAGGCTTATAGCACGCCTTCCACGGTTCTCCCATATTTCAGATTATATGACTGAAGTGCTACACTGGCTCCCAATCATCTCACGTATCCATTATAAGATCCTCCTCTTGGTCTCCAAATCTCAACTTGGCCTTGCACCAAAATATCTCTCGGACTTTATGCATAAGGCTCTCACTGCAACATCTGCTCGCCCTTTGCGCTCTACTGACCGTCTGGACCTCTTTGTCCCTCGTGTTAAATCTGCCTTAGCTCAATGCCGGGCATTTGCTGTGACAGGTCCCTCCACTTGGAATGGCCTCCCCCCTCCTCTACGGGCTAAGCTCACGTCTGGGATTTCTCACGCATCCTCTCGCTCTCGTAAGGCGTTTCTTTTCCCCTGGGGCTTCCGCGCTGAAAGCGCCTCTGAATAGTCTATGCTGCGAGAGGCGCTCTACAAATTTTTAGATACGATACGATACGATACGATACTAGAAACCATCTGAAGCCCTGATGTTGTATTCAGATCCGCATCAACAGCCCACCTCCCCCTGGGTCTTCGAATCACCATTTCGAAAGATTTTTTATGATTAAGTTTTTATGATTAAGTATTAGGTTGCATTGTTCAGCCCAATGCGTGACGTGCTCTAATTCTGATGATATGGTTGCACTGTTAGATGACGTTACTAAAAAAATAACAGTCATCCGCATATTTAAGAAGACGATTAACAGGGATGGCCGTATTTAGACCGGAGATTGCTTACATAAAATTTACTGGTCCTAAACCGGAGATGACAAACATAGTCCTCTTTCTTTTTTATTTTTTGACTTGTACCACCCGATAGCAACAATTAAATTAAATTCGACTATTGGCAACAAAGGGCGCTGACGTCGGCAGAAATTATCTTCATAATTCAGCTTTTGGGTTTTAGGATGGTTTGATGGTTGCTGTTTAACGACACTGTGTCATAACAAAGCTGACTCGCGTCTCCCTCCTCCTTCATCCCGGCTTCGGACCGGCACCACCAGTGGCGTGCTAAGTTCGTTGACGTTGACCTTACCCTATATATTGGCCGGGTCTAGGACATTTCCCCCCGGACATTTCCCCGGACATTTCCCCCCGGACATTTCCCCCCTAGGACATTTCCCCCCTAGGACATATCCCCCCGGACATTTCTATGGTCACTTACCCAGCATAAATATTCATTGACATAAACCCACAGCAAGCCAGTGTCCTAAATCATCACACAATTATATACATCAAATTTTATACGAATTTAATAAGAAACTTACGTCTAACTTTGAGTAACTTGCAGTAGTTATAACTTCTAAGTGATATAATTATTTCACCGTGTGCAATGTACTTACGGAAGTTTATTAAACATACACAATTGAGACACTAGATATGAAGTCCATCTTATTTGCGTGTATAAGAAAAAACTTTAAATATTAATGTACGTTAATATTGCTTGATAATTAAAACAGGTTCTTAGTACAGCCAGTAAAATGCACTTTCTCATGAATATTAATGCCGGGTAAGTGATCAGGGGGGGGGAATGTCCGGGGGAAATGTCCGGGGGAAATGTCCTAGGGGGGAAATGTCCGGGGAAAATGTCGGGGGAAATGTCCTGGGGAAATGTCCGGATACCATATTGGCCAGGAGCTGTTGAAACAGGGGCTAGCCGAAAGATGTCGTTAAACTCACAGTACTGCGAATAAAGCTTCGATCTGCTTAGACACCTTTATTTACTTATATTGCCTAGATGCTGTTGAAGCGGGTGCTAGCCGAAAGACGTCGTTAAACTGAGAATACAGCGATCTGCTAAAACACCTTTAATTAACTTCCAACCAGGGCTATATATATTTCATTTACGAAACGGCATGAATTTCCAAACAAGTAGCGTTGTTGTCATAAGCTGTCGTTAAACTGAGGATCCAACGTATCGTTGAGCCGTCGGTTGATTAATTAATGATTCAAAGAACATAGTGGTGTGACCCCTAGGTTAATATAACGTAATATAATATAACGTAAGGTTGACGATAATGTCATGACAGCCAAATGATGTCGTTGAACACTGGATTGCACTAGAGCTATATAAGTAAGTGCGTGCTTTATTGAACCGCCTGCAAACGCACTGCGGGAACATCAGATAGAGTATTGAATCACAAATCACAAAAATCACAAATGTCAAAAATATCATAAAATACAATAAAACAGACATCTATGGGTATATGAGATTAAGGTAATAGTCATAGTAAAAAGAAAGATCAGCAATAAAATCAATTAAATAACATACGCGTAATAAAACCACATCGGGTTAATGCGTCAGCATGTGGGATCTCACGGTTATGTGAACGAGGACGGAGAGAGTACTTAACATTCTTTATAGGAGGCAGTAGACCATTTAGAACATGACTGGGGTTGTGAAGCACAGATGAGAAAAGAGAAGAGTCAGCACGGCGACAGAGGTCATCGAACATTAACTGGTCGGCAGGCAAAAACTTTAGCCGTACCAATTTCCGTATTATTGCATTAATACGCGCGCGTTGACCAGCATTGGCAAAGCCGTACCATGCAGGGGAAGCATACAGGAGGCGAGCCAGCGAGGTTGCCCGAACTACATCAAAAAGGCGTATCCCCGAGAGACCATGGCCAATAAGGATGCGTATCGCATAGAGCGATTGGCTAGCCTTAATACAGATACGGTCAATATGGGGGTCAAAACTAAGTCTATCCGAAATGGTTACCCCTAGAATAACAGATTCAGATACCCTACAAATACCTGATATATATATATATCGGTGTAGATGGCTCTGCAATTATTCATTGTGTTAGAACATCTTGTGGCTGTCAGGGCCATCACATCGACCACTTCTGATGCAAAGCAATCTGCGTGAAGAGATTCTAACAGATTTAACCAAATATACTTTAGGCGTCAAAGGCCGTTGGCTTTAACAGGAAAATTCCATTGCACAGTTTTCAGCTACATCGATCACTACACATTTTAATGAGCAAAGAATGTCATGAAATGCTATTGAAGGAAATTGCGAAGCATTTAGATTTAAAGATCTGTAAGCAGATCATAGCATTATTAACTGAGGTTATGTTAGTTGCCGTTTAACGACGCTGTGTAATAACAAAGATGAGCGGTGTTGCCCTAGACAGTCACCACCAGAGCACAGTCATTGGCGGGGCCAAGTTCGTTGACGCTGACCTTGCTCAATATATTATAGGGTAGGTACTAGCCATTCCTTAGACTACCAATAGTTAAAAAACAAATAATTATGTGGCATCAAAAGCCCGTTAGCGTCGATCGAAATATTTCTATGGAGCTCTTGTATTGTTCGTTTGTATTGCTCGCCGTTGAAAGAAATTTGGAACATATTATAACGGTGATTGAAAACTATTTAAAGGTGTCTAATCCAATGATTTTCAAACTTTCGGAAACTGAATCATCACGGTGCTATTCACACCATCGTTCCATACATAAGTAATCTGTTATATTGAAAACAGATTTCATCATAAATTATTGTCACTGTTTATAGAAAACATACTGTTTGGTAATGTTGCTTGTTCACAATATGTTAAATTAAACTAACTCCGTAGTTTGGTACATTCGATGTAATTCTACATTTTTGATGTCCATAACAGCGCACTTGGATAAGCGATATGTTTGTGAAAGTCTGAGATTAACAAACTGACGATAATTATCGACGACAACAGATATTGTATTGTATTGTATTGTATTGTATTTGAACACTTGTTATAGCGCCCCTACCAGATTTCCCATTCAGAGGCTCTCCCGACTACTGCGCGAACGCTGAGTCGGAGTTTCACGCCGAAGCGCATGAGCAATTGCGAGTGAAGGACTTGCCCAGGGTCCCTACGCGGCGACTTTGAGGTGGATTCGAACCCGCAACCCTCCAGCTGCAAGGCACCGAACATACCCCTAAACCACCACGCCCCAGTTGTATTGTGATGTGTTGTATTGTGTGTCCACGTTTATAATGCGACCGAGCCACCCGCAGTAAAGATCCGAGAAATTAATCTCTGATAAACCGACCCGACCGGGAAGCGAACCCGGGGATAGTCTGTATCCAATCAACATAAATTGAAGACAGAAATCTTTATATTCCGATGACTGAGAGCGAAGATTCGTTGATTTTTATTGGGTTAGCGATTACTTATTTGTCCATAGTTTAACGTCGTCCTATGACATCAAAGACCGTTGAAAGACAATACATAAAATTATGAACGTACATTTAAAACATATAGCGCCTGTCGTATGCTATTTAAAGGTGTCTATTTCGATTATTTCAAAAGGTTAGTTAAGATAATCAATAAAGGTAAAATTTTGTAATTGGATATTTTAAGTTTGTTCCTGAGAATAGTTTTATTTCTTAGTTATAACTATAAATATTTAATTAGTCTTTTATTAATACACTTATATTTTTGAAATAAATAATGCATTATTGTGATTCACAAGTTGTAACTGGATTATTATAGTTTAATTTAGGTTGTATGTGTACATTTTGGTTACTAGAACACTCATAGATAACATATTTTCAATTGTTAATTTTTAAATATGTTACGTCATATAACATTTATAATAAAATTCTCATGTTGGAAAATTATTAATATTAATTATTGGTTAATGAATATCTATATTGCCATATTACTATTATGCAATGTTGGTTGCAATGTTGGTTGCAATGCTGGTTACTATTATTTAACTTTGGTTCTTCAGTATTATATATTACAGATGGTTTGGTTTGGTTGCTGTGTCAGAGTAGCTACTATGTTGCATCTTATAACGTCCCAAACGCACCAAATAAAGGTGTCAAAGGTTAGTCTGACAATATCACAAATGATCCTATTTTAACGACAAAAAGTAATACAATTAGTTATAGAAAACTACTAATACAAAAAGTTATATTATATATATATAAATATATATGTGTATATATATATATCGTATGAATCATCATATCTTTCTCTATATCGGCCTCCAGTCCACTCCTCTATGAAATTCTGCATCGGCTCCATAGTTTAGGGCGCACCAGCTCTTTGGAATTAACTGTCAAAAGATATCTGTAAGTTTGCTCATCCTCCTATCTCGTCTGTAATTCTCACCTCTATTCCGCTTATACTCTCCTCTTCTGCTTTCCACTGACGACCGAAAACCGAGCTCTTCAAGCCATCCTATCCTGATTCCACTCCTGCGCCACCACACGACAACCATCAGCACCACTAGCCACCGTAGCACAACGCTGTCTACTCGTTTTGACCTCCCGGATTCTGACCTGGCATCGAAAGGGACCAAACAACCTGGCTGTACCGTAGTTCATGTCATGTAGCGCCGGTGTTTAATCTGGTTATTAAGAGTGAGTCTCCACTCGGAATATGAACAATCGTCTTTCTATTTCGCTCCCTTATTAATAGCTATCATAGGTCGTTCTTCTTCCCCTTGCCCTTTCCAACGCCTCCTCGTTTGTTATGTCTTCCGTTCAACCATTTTTTCCATCCTACGGAAGACCCACATTTCGAAGGATTCCAATCGTTCGATGTTCTCTCTTTCTCATAATCAACGTTTCAGATCCATCAACAAGCCATGAGGTTAAGGAGCGGAGATTACTCTTACAGAAATACATAAGCTTTATGTGCATGTTGATATCACTTCAAGCCGTCCTTCTACTCCATTAAGGCTTTGGATCGGTAGTACCAGCCCCTAGCCTGGATAAAGGATGAGGGAGACGCATATCATATTTGCTATAACATAGCGTTATTAAACAGTAAGTAAGTGAGCGGTGTTTAGAGAAACCAAAACAAGTGAGAGCTGCTGAGAAACTGTTTTCTATCGACGTCAACAGCCTTCGACGCAATTAATTCAACGCTAAATATGTCGTTAAACACTAAATTCTTTGGTTTTATATATAAATGTTTGTTTATTTGTTTGAATTTATTAATCTTGCCATGTACAGTGCTGTGCTATTGCATTTGCTAATGCTTCTCAATAAAGGATGTACTTACTTACTTACTTACTTACTTACTTACTTAAACACGAGGAATAATGTTAATCTGCTTAGACACCTTTAAATTGTTGTTAAATGACTCTACATAAACTCACTTTTCGTTCGTTCAAGTGGTAGAGCTGAAATAGCCACCAAAAAAAAAAAAAAAAAAAAAAACAAAAGGAGAGCTATATAGCCAAAAAGAGCTGAAATAGCCACCAAAAAAAAAAACAAAAGGAGAAAAAGGAAAAAAAAGGAAAAAAGATGTTAAAAAAGAATTACAATAAAAAGAGCCAATGGGCCAAACATAACGGAGATACAATACTTTAATATGTATCAAATCAAATAATATGTATCTATCAAATATTGTTAATATTGTTAATAAGATTGAGGAGAAAACAGTTATTAACATTATACGGAAATGATCTTAATCCGTCAGAAACTTTAAATACGTCTACATCTTATCAGAAACGGAATCAAAGCCAAGAAAAGAAAAAGAAAACTGTTGATAGAAATTATATGAAAATGAACTTAAATCGTCAGAAACTTTAAATACGTCAGCATCTTATCAAAAACGGAATCAAAGACGAGAAAGGAGAAAGAACATTTGTGAGAACATTACAAGAAAATGAACGGAAATACATCAACAACTTTAAAGACGTCAACAGCCTTTGTAGCTATAGGATGTCGTTAAATATTGAATTATGTATGGCATGTTCATAATGGTTAAATACAGTTGCATAACGGTTACTTGAGTAAAAAATATCATAACTTCTTTTTATAATAATGTTCCTTGTTTATAACATGTTAATTGGTTTGTTCATAATGTTAAATGTATGGATTTATAATGTGATTTTTTTTCTTCTTTTCGTATTGGATAAAACTGATGCTTAATAATATTTCTAATATTCTTGGTCCTTAGTTATTGCTTAAAATTGGTTTGTGTTTGTTGATGAATACGATTCATTTTAGAGCTAATTTTGTAATACATAAAACCAATATTGAATAATATTGATACTTTGATTGTCATGTTGAAATTGTTAATTGAATCTGTATGTACTATGACTGATGGATAATGAATATTGAGCATCTCCTGTAAATGTAATATTGATAGTTTGATGGTAATTTAGATAGATCAATGTGATATTCTCTAAAATATTGTTAATAAGATTGACGAGAAAACAGTATATAATGATTTATATGAATAAGAGATCGACAACAATCACCTGTCAAATCACAGCATCCTACCAGAAATGGAATCCAAGCCAAGAAGAGAGAAAGCAAACTGATGATAGACAGTATACGAAAATGAACTTAATCCGTCAGAAACTTTAAATACGTCAACATCCTATCAGAAACGGAATCAAAGACGAGAAAAGAGAAAGAAAACTTATGAGAACATTACAATAAAATGAACTGAAATACATCAAAAACTTAAAGACGTCAACAGCCTTGTAGCTATTAGGATGTCGTTAAATATTGGATTAATAATCATAATAGTTCAAGTGGTAGCTCACAGCATATAAGAAAACAGAATAAAGACTAACTCGCAGCTAAGTAATCGGTCCAACGGCGTCGTAATCGTAATCAAGCATTTATATAGCGCCACTCAAAAGCAGAGGTGCTCATTTACTATTGCAATAAATTGTTCTCAGTCCGACAATTGTAGTCGCAGTTTCAAGCGTTTGATTACATTTGGTCTCTCCCTTATCGTAGGCCTAACCTTCTTCCCCAGCCCGAGAAACACTTTCTTATAAATTTTGTTATGTCTTCCATCGAAATAATTTTTCTTTCCACCGCAAAATCCACATTTAGGATTCTAATCTTTCAAAGTACTCTTTTTGTGGTTCACGTCTCAGATCCATATAACCCCACGAGATTACGGAGCGGAAATTACCCTTACAAAGATACATCTGTCATTCAGCTTTTTGTCCATACGAAGGGTGCTCGATAATGTAGTGATCAACGTACTGGACCGTCTCTTGGGAGGTTGGGGGTTCAAATCGCCAGGGCAGATATTTGTTTCGAGATTTAGGCCCTGCCTGCGACGCATAGTCAATTCAGCAATAATGAGTACATTGACCGTACACTGCGGATGGTATAATGAGACTGTAAGGGATACGACTGACTACCAGCCCTCATATACCGAGGTAAAGAAAATGAAGTCGCTAACACTTCATACATATGGCTGCGCAAAGGTTAGCTTAAGGGGTTGCTTTCTCCTACGTTCATATGATACAAGTCCGAGCCCGCATTCCTCCTTTATCCAGGCTTTGGATCGGTAGTGCCGATCCCTAGCCTTCATAATGGAGGAGGGAGACGTTATTACACAGCGCCATTAACTAACCAAGAGATGTTTAGATAAACTTAAGTAATAGTGAAAACTGTAATAAAAACTGCTTTCGACGTCAACGACCTTTAATGCAAGAAATGTCGTTTAACAATCAATGATAATAATAATGTTTATATGCTTAGACACCTTTAAATTGGTACTCAATGGGGTCATATATTCTGTTTGTTCTTTCATAGATTCATAAGTTGTAACTGCAATATTATACTTTTTATTATACTTTAATTTAGGTTGTATGTGTACATTTTGGTTACAAACACTCATAGATAACATCTTTCAATTGTTAATTTTTAAATATGTTATGTCATATAACATTTATAATAAAATTCTGATGTTGGAAAATTATTAATATTAATTATTGGTTAATGAATATCTATATTGCCATATTACTATTGTGCAATGTTGGTTGCAACGCTGGTTACTATTATTCAACTTTGGTTTTTCAGTATTATATATTACAAATGGTTTGGTTTGGTTGCTGTATCGGAGTGCCTGCTGTGTTACATAATATTGCAGTACTGTGTTGCAATGATGTTTGCTGAAATATCCATGGACGACTTTTCGACTGTTGATTTTTGTTTAAAATATGTTATATCATAATAATAAGAACCCGATGTTAGAAAATTATAAACATTACTTATTGATTAATGAATATTCATATTACAATATTACTATCATTCAATTTTAGTTCTTCAATATTGCATAATGGTATGGCTTGGTTAATGTACATGAACAGTTTAAAGGAATACCTTAATCAATTATAATACATGTATGCTTTGTTAGCTAATGAAATTTGTCAGGACATAATGATCACAGACAGTATGAGATGAAATACTTTATGTTGCAAAAATATTGAATATTAGTGAAATTGTAAAGCTCTGTTTCGACACCTTTAATGGTGTTGTTCGGATGCTATAAGTTTCTTGTTCTGATTGTATTGTATATTTTCTGTATTGTCGTCAACGGCCTTTGATGTCATAAGACGACGTTAAACTGTGGTGAAATAAAAAAATATAATTACATTGAGCTGTAATATGCCAAAACCAATTGCTTTGTCGGCGGCAACGACCTATGTTGTCATAAGCTGCCGTTATACTGAATATCCACCATAGAACCTTATAGGCATAAGGAAGTCCAAATTTCTAGATTGCGTTTAGGAGTGGCCAATACTAATCAAAGACTATTCGTTATAAAAAGACATTCTAACGGTTTATGTGATACCTGTCAGGTGAAGGAGACTATTCATCACCTATTACTTGATTGTAAAAAAGAAGATATTTCTATGTTATTAAGAAATAAATGTCAATTGTATAAAGATGAAATGTCTATAAAAACCCTTTTGACGGTAAATGTGTTTCAGAATGAAGTGTATAGGCTACTTTGTTTGATTACTAATGGGCGAATTTTGTGAATAGATATTTTAATTTTGTTGCTGTGAGTAGTTTTTTCCCTCTTCTTGTTGGTCTTAAATCTGTGGATATTTAATTACTCTTTTACTGGTGCTTTTTGCTTTTAGGATTGCGTATTGCATTATTATGATTTGCATAATTGTTATAATAACAATCTTTTGCCTTAATTCTAGTTACATGTATGCGAGTTGGTTGATGAGGCGTATAATTAGTAGCTTCTTTTCAACTGTGAAATCTTAAGTATGTTTTATTATATTATATAAGTAATAAAAATCTGATGTAAGTAAATTACATATATGGCATATTGTTCATTAAGTATCTATAACACTTTGTTTTAGGTATCGCATGTTTAGTTTGGTTGCTGTATTGGAGTAAATATTACATTGCATCATTATGCAGCACTACATATGCAGTATAAAGGAAAATGTAGTTGTAGTGTCTCAATGAACATGTTGAAAACAAACTTTAAGCAATTGTAATACGTATGTGCCAAATATTTTTTTTAGTTAATGAAACTTACGTTTGAGTGTATTGGATGCTTGAACAGTCTACGGGTAAAAGGCCGACTTTGTGAATTACCTATATCATTTAGTGTTTGTGCTGTTTTTATCAAATTTTTATTCAAAAAAGTATAATGGTAAATAGTGAATGTTGTCACTAGATGACGTTAAACTGAAAATTAATAAATAATCACTTAAAAGAGTACAAGTAGAATAAGAATCTAACGTCATGATATTATTATAATTAAATTTGTATCGAATCATTTAACCACAGTGTGTGTATCACAGAAAGTAGGCCTAACCGATGCATTACTTTATGTCGTTTAACATTGAATTTTGTGACATTGTAAGGATTTATTTTGACACCTTTAAATGGTGTCGTTTGGACGTTAAATTTCTTGTTTTCATTGTATGGTATACATTGTGAATTGTCGTCAACGGCCTTTGATGTCATAAGGCGACGTTAAACCTTTGAGTAATAAATAACAGATTCCATTCGTCTCCTTGCCGCTTTTGATGCAGCAAAATGATTGTTAGCGCTAACTAATCTGTCCAATATCAAAATTCAAACTTTCCATACATTACTTTCTGTCTGTTTCCTGAGGTTATTGTGTTAACTTTGGTGCGAGTTAGCTAGTGTTAGCGTTAGCGTTAGTGTTAGTGCTAGTGTGTGTTGTGTGGCTGTGTGTGTGCGCGTGTGTGTGAGTGCGTGTGTGTGTAACAGTGTTGGCATCAACAGCCAGGGTTAGTATTTAAATAGAATTTTAAATTAAATAATACCTTTAAGAAGCTGTTTAAATTGCATCTAAATAGTAAATAGCCTTGGGCTATTCCAAATACCAGATGTCTCTTTTTAACAATTATTTAGGTTTTACTGAATTGAGCTGGAGATAATTGTCTAGAAAGGTTGCAACTTTCTACTGGTAGACTTTAAGTAACTTTTCTCGGTGAGAAATACTAAAATTAATAGTCTCACTGTGGCAGAAAACTGGATCGAATTAAAATTTATTCCACTGGTGGTTTATTATTTAATTTCTAAACAGACACATACTATTTAAGCACTATTTCAATGGGTCCTTCTACACAACTCTTTTAGAGAATGAAATAAATAATAATGAACTATGTAAATACTACTCAAATAGTATCTGCTAAATAATTAGCACCCACAACTGGTCTGGAGGTGTTTGTGTAAGTCTGTGTTAGTGCGTGCATATATAATTTATATTAATATAAATTTCGTGTAAGGTAGACCTATGCGTAGGCCCTAATTACAACGTTCTTTAACTATATAGGCCTACAGAAACTCACACAATATGAGCTACATAAAAGAGGTCTGCAAATTGTGTAAAAATCAGGATACACACAATAATATATAAAAAATATCTACTTATCTTTCATTGACTTACAATATCTAATATGTGAACAGGCAATCTCGTTGCATCAGTGGACACCTTTTTTCATAAAAGTTTCGTGCTATATATTGCCATAAACATCGTCGTGTAGATGGTGAGTACAGTTGTCAGATCTCGAGCCGAGGGAAACTGAGGCAAAGCGCCTCAAACGAGGTAACTTCCATGTCTAACCGGATGACTGACGCACGTACAGTGGAACGGTAATATAGACGGCAATGCCGCCACCCCGGGCCTGGTGGCCGCCAGGTGTGGACATGCGAGGTTTGTCGAAGATGGCATATCCGGTTGGAGCAGCGCGGAGTAGAGGGACATCATCCGAGGTACGATGCCAGCTTTCGGTGACTGCCATAATGTCAAGTTGATTCTCAAGGATAGACTGTTCAACATAGGCGAACTTGTCGGTAAGGGAGCGGGCATTCCAGGAAGCAATCCGAAGTCCTGGCGGCCCTGAGATTCCCTGCGATGGACTGACAGATGTCGATGGTGACGGATGGTCGAAGGAAGACCGTGTAGTAGCAGACGAAGGAGGAGTGGCACCGCTCACGTTTGCAGACGGTAGTGAATCAGGTGCTGGAGTTGAAACAGTACTTTCAATTTCGAAAGGTGACTGCGAAGAGGATGGCACTGAGACAATGAAGTCACGAGGAAGTCCAATGAAGTTGTCCACTTGGTCAAGAGATCGGTCTTCACGAGGAGACCAGATCCGAGACTTGAAGAGAGACTTTCGAACAGAGCGATCAAGGTGCAGATCAGACGATCGTAGCGATAAAAGTGTTTGTACGGAGTATTTAAACTTTTCCATCATGAGCCAATTTTGTAGCACTTGACTGAATACGTTTATATCCTGATCAGAAGAGTAATTCAATATTCAACACGTTCAAGTGAGAGCTCCTAGAAACATACACGCTGTGCTCTGTTTACCTATACGAATGTTGTGACGTAGGTTCTACGTACGTTGTGACGTAGATTCTACGTACGTTGTGACGTAGGCTATACGTGCGTTGTGACGTATGCTATAAATTATGAGTTCATAAGATAATGGACGATAATGGAGGATCAGAATTATAAAACCAACTTTCACATAATTCTGCGTAAATAATCGTTTATAATCACAAACTGTCAGTGTCAGCAGACTAAGTCCAGACGGATTAATATAAAACGAATAAAAAGAAATAACTGAGACCGCCTTAGTCCTGTGCTGGTCGCCGATTGATTGGTCACCGCCCCTCGGAATGATAACGGGAATCATGGTACTTAAAAATTATTAAATTGTTTACAATGTAACACAGAAATAATAAGAGTCTAACACAGTAGGCCTATTCATGTATAATAAACAGTTTGAAACATGCAACAGTAACAAAACTATACGCTTATTCGTAATAAACATATATAATAAATTATTATTAAATCTAAGCATATCAGAGACGAAGTGTAAGCTGATGTTGAAAAGCAACGGTCTGCGGCAAAGCAAGTTTGAGATGCGCCGGATTAGACACCTTTAATAATTCTGGGTGACGCTATATGAAAGAATTTTCATTTCATCGTCAGTGAACTTAAATACGTCAAAAACTTTAAAGTCGTCAATATCCTATCAGAAATAGAATCCAAGACGGAAAAAAAGATAAAGAAAACTGATGAAAACACTACACGAAAATTAACTGAAATGCATCAAAAACTTTAAAGACGTCAACGGCCTTTGTTGCTAAAAGATGTCATTAAACATTGGATAAATAAATCGTCAGTGAAGCCGTAGGCGTGAGCAAAACATCTTTATATCGACGTAAAAGGCCTTTGATGCCACACATATGCTGTTTAAATAAGCAATCGCTAAGACCTCCATCAACAGCACCTAGTCAATATTATAGGATAAGGTCAACGTAAACGGACTTGGCACTATAGGTATGAACCGATTATCCGTTCGGTAATCTGTTCGGGCCGGATCGCGCACTAATCGGTATTAATCGGAATCGGCGATCCGAGGTCTTAAAATCCGAATAACAAAAACAGTAATATTTTTGACAAAAAACAATTCCTTTTTCATTAATACAAAAATAGCAACCTGTTTTGGCGACCTTCTACGGCAATGTTTAATCTTAAATATTGAAAACCCGTGTAAAATGAAAAACTTGTGAGTCGAAGCATCATCGAAATGCCGGACAGTTGGGCTTTTTAGTAACAAACAGCGCCTAGAACCAAATAAAAGTGAATATAGCTCATTAATCGGATAGGAATTGGTATCGGCGAAAAAAGCAGGCCAACTAATCGGAATCGGAAATCGGCAAAAATGCCAATCGGTTCTTCCCTACTTTGCACCGACACTCACCGTCGTACTCTGATGGTGACAACCCAAAGCCCGCATTAACACTCAGGCTACCGAGGTTTTTTGTAACACTGGCTACCAAGGGGGTGGATTTCGTGTTTGGTTTCACATATCATAACTTGTAATACAGCAATAGATTCAGCATTCATTTCTGAACAGAATGGTATATTTAGTTGTATATTATGTGAATGCACCTCGAAATTACATCACTTTTAACAACGGAACCCATTAATTAGCGATATTTTATATTATTGCGTACATTTTGTACATATAAGATTATGTGTGTTTTTAAACTGATCTATGTATCCAAGAACATTTTAAACATAATTTGTAACAATAGCCATCTTTAAATATAATTATTAGCTTCACAATTTCCATCAATCTCGAGTTCTTCACACACTTTGCTCATTAAAAATATTCAATCCGAAAGAATGTTTCCATCGAAGCCAACGGCCTTTGATGCCTAATGATATGTGGTAGAGTCTCTTCTCATTAGAATACAATGGCGCATTGATGACGTCGATATGAGTGCCCAGGCAGCCACAAGATATCGTTACACAATAACTTAAAATTCCTCACGTAAAATATAAAGCTGGGATTTGAAACCCTTAAAACGGGTGATGCCAGTCCGAAGCCTGAATAAAGGAGTTGGGTGTCGCTAATCGTCTTCGTTAAAACACTGTAGCTAACAGAATTGTCAGAATTGTGTGGTGGTGTGCATGGCAGATAGAAGAGGAACGATGTAACAGGGCATTACATTCCATTGTCAATTCTGTGGATCGAGGGATTTTGATTTGCGGAGTTAAGGAAGATCCAGCGGTGTTTATATTCTGAAGCCTCGTTGTCTCAATGGTGAATTTGGTCATTGACTTGATGTAGGAAACTTCCCAACTTTTATGGCTAAGACCTTTATTTTTTTATCCATCTAGTTTAACTTGCGGGAATCTTGCTTGCTTGCTTGCTTGATTGAGCCACATGCTAAAAAGTCAAATCTTGCGACGACTAGTTCGATCACTTACTATCATTCAATCGTCGTGAAACTTGGCAGATAGACTCGCCCTCGCACACACTTCATTCTATCAAAATTTCAGCTCCCCAAAAAAGGCTAGCTTATAGAATCGGGGACTAAACTTTTCGAATCCGGGAATCCCCTTTTCCGACACGCAGCGTTGTGATTGGTCAGCGTTGTGATTGGCCGCAGTCGTAAAATGAACGCGGACTATATATTTGTAGAGGTAACTGCTTCATAAGACGCATTATAGGATACTAGATGGATATAGTAAAAAAAACTTTGTTTTTACGGGCTGTATTTTTATTTTATCTTGATGACAGGTTAAGGTACACAGTTCTTTTTTACCAAAAGTCAACAGACGTACAGTCAAACATCTAAACAGGAAGAACCCTAGCTTGCAGAGGTGTTCCCCTTACATGTATTTTCCCTGGAAGAAAACCGGTTTCATCACGATGTCAGATAGGTATGGATAATCAATGGATTGACTGGACCTCCGACCTTCACAACACCTAGACAGGTGAAACGTAGACCTACTATCTTTCCGTCTTTTATGTCAAGTTATGGAAACAATAAAACCAAATGAAAGGAAGAAAAACATGTATTATCTTTGTTTAATCATCAGTTTAATGACATCTCATGACAACATCGGTCGCTGACGTCATATCAAACATTGTACATTGGCAATATTACAAACAGCATGCACATTTAACATTTAGACTATACATGTAGCTATCATGATTTTCTATATATTGTTCAAGTAGCTTGCATATTTGAGTATCAGTTTTATTAGTAGCAATGTATGGTGTATACAACAATCATTTATGCTAATAAATTCAAACATTTCTATAAGATATTCAGGCTAAGTGTCAGAGTGTTTTTAATAGGCTTAGATAAACACCATTTATTAACAAGAAATGTAGTTTGGCATACCACATACGTATAAGTTTATGTATATACACACATATATATAGGCCTATATAGGCGAATGTATCTAAGAGACATAGTATTATATACATAGATCGATGGCGAAACATGAACAGCACGTAGCATTTTATGGCTGTGTGGTGTATACATCGGTGTATTTTATTTACACCAATTTACACCAGACGGTGTCACGCCCCTATACATGTATTATCATTTCATTTCACCACAGTTTAACGTCGTCTTATGACATCAAAGGCCTTTGACGACAATACGGAAAATATACACTACAATCAGAACCATAAACTTATAGCGTCCGAACGACACCATTAAAGGTGTCAAACGGAGCTTTACAATTTCACTATAATATTCAATATTTTTTAAACATAAAGTATTTAATCTCATACTCTCTGTGATCATTATGTCCTGACAAATTTCATTAACTAACAAATCATTCATGTATTATAATTGATTAAGGTATTCCTTTAAACTGTTCATGTACATTAACCAAGCCATACCATTATGCAATATCGAAGAACTAAAGTTGAATGTTAGTAATATTGTAACATGAATATTCATTAACCAATAAGTAATGTTTATAATTTTCTAACATTGGGTTCTTGTTATTATGACATAACACATTTTAAACAAAAATCAACAGTTGAAAATATGTTGTCTATGGATATTTCAGTAAACATCATTGCAACACAGTATTGCAATATTATGCAACATAGTAGCTACTCTGACACAGCAACCAAACCAAACCATCTGTAATATATAATACTTAAGAACCAAAGTTAAATAATAGTAACCTGTATTGCAACCAACATTGCAACCAACATTGCATAATAGTAATATGGCAATATAGATATTCATTAACCAATAATTAATATTAATAATTTGTATTTAATAACATAATTTAATAACATAATTTGTATTTAATAACATAATAATTTGTATTTAATAATTAATATTAATAATTTGTATTTAATAACATGTATTATCAATAATAATTGTTTCGGCTTAACGACACTTTCATATCGAAGATGATTAGTGTCGGAGGCAGAAAGCAACCTCGTACTCCACGTTTAAATTGCGACCGAGCCCCCCCGCAGTAAAGATCCGAGAAATTAATCTCTGATAAGCCGACCGACCCGGAATCGAACCCGGGCCGCCGGGGTAACGAGCGGGCACCAACCCACTCGGCCACTTAGGATCTCCATGTATTATCATTAAAATCTCACTTACTTATAGTTACATGAAACATCTAAAAGAGGTGTCTTAAATATCAAGCTCAAAAGAGGCTTATAGACAAATATTGTGTAATAGCGAAGATGATTAGCGTCGCCCTCCTCTTATAATACTTATATCCTCGCTTATATTCAGTTTCCGTGGAGGGCTCCACCCCAGAGATCCCGCAGTCAGAAAAGTTTTGCAGCATTTAAATAAAGTTTTATATCCAAAATTGATGCCTGTCGAAAACGAAAACTTAAGTTTACCACGCTTTGGACTGGGACCAATCCAATATGGGTCAGCAGCGGTATTTAAACTGTCCAATTGATTGTATACGACTGTCTGACAACATCTTATGCCTGGCACGACATTTCGTTTACATCGATCGGAAATATTTTTCATACAATTTCATCAGTTTCATTCGCGAGATGGCGCGTTGGCTAAATGAGATGTAGGACGTGATGGGCGCCTTGCATGGCTGTCGTATACAGTTAAATTCGACTCCTGTAATAACTTTTCATCATCCGTTCATGCTGAATTGTAATCATACTGTTTATTTAGAACAAGGTTTAACGTCGTCATATGACATCAAAGGCCGTTGACGACAATTTAAACATATAAGCTTACAGTGCAGTGAAAATGAATTCATAGCGTCCAAAAGACACCATTTAAGACTGTCCAAACATAATATTAAAATGACATTAGTGTTCATTGTTTAACGACATTAAAAAAAATTACAGTTCATAACGACTTTCATACATGCAATGTAATGTAATGTAATGATGTAACTTCAACAATATTTAGCAGTAATGGTCGTATACAAGAAATATTTCTTAAAATTAATTCTTAATCACCATTCCTAATGTACATTTACTTCTTATTCTATTTATTTCAATAACAATTATTTATTTTACAAGTTTATACGACATGAAAGTTTAAAATGAAGTTCTTATTCTACTTTTGAATTTTTAAGAAGACATCACTCAGTAAAATCAAACATTATTAAAGAAATATATTCAAACAGTGAATAAGACAATTCTTTATAATTTCTTAAGCTATTGCGTTGGTAATAAAATAGAACCGAAAATTCACACGAGATTTTCAATCAATTACAGTTAATTTTCTTAATACAGCTTAATTGATATATATCATACATGCAAGTAAGACATAAAGATTGTACTTTTTTGGTACATCTTATGGAAGGATTATATCATTTCAATCACACAATATTATCAAACTAAATTCACATTAAAAAATAAAACACGACTTTCCTAGCGTATTGCACAATCATACATAATACGTAATCATACTGTGTAAACGCTCAGGTATTTATATCCAAGTTGAAATATGTAACTTAAAAAAGGTGTATAATATAGCAACATCAAAAGCTATGTCTAGAGAATGCCGTTTCCTAACGAAGACGGTTCGCGTCGAACGCTATATTGTATCCAGGCTTCGGACCGACACCACACCATTATAAGTCGGTAAATGTAACTTCCATTGTTTAGCGATATCTTATGACTGCCAGAAGCGTTGACGTCGCCCTCCTCCTTAATAGAGGCCTGAGACTGGCCCCACCAGAAAGCTTTTGGTTGGTTAGTTGCTGTTTAAAGACACTGTGTCATTACAAAGATGATTTAGGCTTGGGACTGCTATGTCAGAGTACGAGCATTGGAGGATTTAAATGTGGTGTTTAGTATTATGGCTTTGGAAGAGTTTAAGGTAGGTAATTTCTGAGAGGAAGATGGGAGGTTGAAGCAGGGAGAGGTACCGTCAAACAGAGTGAGAGATACGCGAGTGAATTAAGGGTTAGGTCCGATGAATATTGCAAATAAATTATTATTGGCTTCACTACACTACTCATTCTACTTCGGGAAGGCAACTAATACGCAATTTAACTATTATGCCTTATATATAGCATCTGCTGCAGCGATTTAAAGGTGTGAAAACCGACTGCAACGTAATTAGTTGTTTGCCGTGTTTACCTATAGATCATGGCTACTGTGGTTTTAGGTCATTTTAAAAACTGATTTTCTACGATTTTGTCATACTTCTGTTCTGCTTTTTATTCCTTTGATGGGCTGGTGATGTCCTATATTAATTATTTATACTAATTGTGTATATTATTTATCATTATGTAATTTTTGGGCTCATATCGTAACCAGTAGACTCGGTCTGTTTATTTCGTTTCTTATTTGTTCTATTTCAGGCAGAAGAAGGTTTTTATGCCATCGAAGGTTTTTCTTTCTTTGTTTATTTATTTGTTTGCTTATTTCCTTTTTTTATGGCATTTACTTTTCTGAGTCCAATTTAACTCCGTTTCTACACAAGAAGCAAGCTGTATGGTACTAGCGATATTTTGATTATTAAACCAAGGTTTAACGTCGTCTTAACGTCAAAGGCCGTTGACAACAATATCAAATATAATAGTGGTAGTAGTTTCATTTTAACGACACTGTGTGATTACAAAGATCATTTACATCGCCCTCATCCTTCATCCTGGCTTGGGACTGGCACTGCCTGTCACTAAGGCACGGACGTGCAGTGTCGGAGTTAATTTTACTTGTAGTAGTAATTTCTCTCAAACGACACTGCGCCATAGCAAAGATGATTAGCGTCGCCCTCCTCTTTTCTCCATGCTTGGGACTGGCTCTGTCAGAGTAAGAGCCGTGGCGGAGTTTTTTAAATTGGGAAAGAAACTATTTAATAAATAGACTTTAAAACAAGCGATCTAAGTAAAATTGGCGATTTCACAAACATAATACGGTACACATATATAGCGCCACTTAAGATTCTCTAAGAAGCGCTCAACACGTGGCCATCAAACAGCTGAAAAAATGCGTCTGTAAGAGTCTAGAGAAAACCATATTATAGTCACATACAGCATTAGTGGAACGAACAGATAGCGGAAGAGCGTTCCAGATCCGTGGCGCGGCAATCGAAAAGTCCCGACGAGCACAGGTGGTGGTTCATCAAGTCATTTCGCGAGGCAGACCGGAGAGCCCGCCGACCAGTTTGAGTGCCAACGGGAAGGCACAGTTCAGCAATGTAGTTCGGAGCAGTGCCAATCGCAGCCTTCGAAACCAGCGTAGCAATTTTGAATTGCACCCGATCACGAACTGGAAGCCAGTGGAACTCACGTCGCATGTAGTCGTATGTGCGTATATATATATTTAAGCAGATCAGCCATAAGTCCGGCTGCTGCATTGTGAACTAGCTGAAGTTGATGAAGTTACAGTGGTTGAGACGTGTGAGAACGACAGTGTAAAAGCACAGTAGCATGCGCTTAGCGGCATTGTCTTGCGTATCACTCCGATCTGCCTGAACTCATAGTAGCTAGTTCTGGAGCTTTGTGACATCGTTCTGTTTCGTCTAATAACTAAAGGTCAACGCCGATGCCTTGACCTTCAGCTCTTACACGAATTGTATTGTATTGTATTTGGTTATTTATAAAGCGCTTCTCACAGCAAAAGCCTTCCAGAAGCGCTAATTAGCCTATGCACTTAGTTTTTGAAATATGTTTACGATTAAAAGGATTTTAATTTAATTTTTATTTTCATACAATTGACATTTATTTCTTAATAGTTGAGAAATATCTTTCTCGCATAAATCAAGTATATTCGAGATACATATAATGAGAGGTTTCACGTAAATACGCTATGTTCAATGATTAGTATTATTATTATTAATCAAAGGTTTAACGTCGCCTTATGACATCAAAGGCCGTTGACGACAATTATTCACAATGCAAGCTTATACCATACAATGAAAACGAGAAATTTAACGTCCAAACGACACCATTTAAAGGTGTCAAAATAAATCCTTACAATGTCACAAAATTCAATGTTAAACAACATAAAGTAATGCATCGGTTAGGCCTACTTTCTGTGATACACACACTGTGATTAAATGATTCGATACAAATTTAATTATAATAATATCATGACGTTAGATTCTTATTCTACTTGTACTCTTTTAAGTGATTATTTATTAATTTTCAGTTTAGCATCTTGTGACAACATTCACTATTTACCATTATACTTTTTTGAATAAAAATTTGATAAAAACAGCACAAACATTAAATGATATAAGTAATTCACAAAGGTGGCATTTTACCCGTAGACTGTTCAAGCATCCAATACACTCAAACGTAAGTTTCATTAAGTAAAAAAAATATTTGATACAAACATATTACAATTGCTTAAAGTTTGTTTTCAACATGTTCATTGAGACACTACAACTACATTTTCCTTATTACAACATATGAAGTACTGCATTATGATGCAATGTAATATTTACTCCAATACAGCAACCAAACTAAACATGTGATACTTAAAACAAAGTGTTATAGATACTCAATGAACAATATGCCATATATGTAATTTATTTACATCAGATTTTTATTACTTATATAATAAAACATACTTAAGATCTAATTATACGCCTCATCAACCAACTCGCATACATATAACTAGAGTTAAGGCAAAAGATTGTTATTATAATAATTATGCAAATCATAATAATGCAATACGCAATCCTAAAAGCAAAAAGCACCAGTAAAAGAGTAATTAAATATCCACAGATTTGACACCAACAAGAAGAGGGAAAAAACTACTATTTTATTATTTCACCACAGTTTAACGTCGTCTTATGACATCAAAGGCCGTTGACGACAATACGAAAAATATACAATACAATCAGAACCATAAACTTATAGCATCCGAACGACACCATTAAAGGTGTCAAACGGAGCTTTACAATTTCACTAATATTCAATATTTTTGCAACATAAAGTAGTTAATCTCATACTGTCTATGATTATTATGTCCTGACAAATTTCATTAACTAACAAAGCATACATGTATCATAATTTATTAAGGTATTCTTTTAAAATGTTCATGTATCTAACAAAAACACTATAATAAAAATTATTCATTAACCAGAGAAATATACATGTATTATAATTGTTTAAAGTACTCTTTAAAACTGTTCATGTATCTAACACACATAATAAAAAAATTCCATTAACCAACAAAGCATACATGTATTATAAGTGTTAAAAGTACTCTTTTACATTGCAACACAGTATATAATTGCATAATAACAATGTATTATTAAAAGACCAATCAAATATTTACAGATTTCAATAAGACACAAAACCATTCACATAAAGAAACCTAAAGTATCCTTTTACAAAATTTTACCGTTATTTATTATCTTAACTAACCTATACACTTCATTCTGAAATAAATTCACCGTCAAAAGGGTTTCAATAGATTAGGTTTCAATAGGTTTCAAAAATAGATTTCAATAGATTTCAATAGATTTCAATAGATTTCAATAGATTTCAATAGATTTCAATAGTTTCAATAGATTAGGTTTCAATAGGTTTCAAAAGGGTTTCAAAAACTACTTTTTTTTTATACCAACGTTTAACGTCGTCTTATGACATCAAAGGCCGTTGACGACAATACAGGAAAGATACAATTCAATGATTACAAGAAGCTTATAGCATCCGAATGACACCATCAAATGTGTCAAACAGAGCTTTACAATTTCACTAATATTCAATATTTTTGTAACATAAGGTAGTTCATCTTATTCTGTCTATGATTTCTATATTCTGACAAAAGATTCCATGCAAATTAAACAATGTTATGTAACTATACAGCAATTGATCCATATAAAAAATTTACGAAGTACTCTTTTAAACTGTTCACGTATCTAACATACTATACATGTAATACAAGTTCATTCAGTAACATAGCATACATGTATTATCATTATATAAAGTATAGTCTCAATAGATTAAAATTATAATCACAGATCTCTTATTATAACACATTATAATAAGAGATCTGTTGGATTGGATCCACAGTTTAACGGCAGCTTATGACAACATAGGCCGTTGCTGCCGACAAAGATCAGTTTTGGCATATTACAGCTCTTATTATATATATTATATTTTTTTTTTAATCCAACGTTTAACGTCGTCTTATGACATCAAAGGCCGTTGACGACAATACAGGAAAGATACAATTCAATGATTACAAGAAACTTATAGCATCCGTATGACACCATCAAATGTGTCAAACAGAGCTTTACAATTTCACTATATTCAATATTTTTTAACATAAGGTAGTTCATCTTATTCTGTCTATGATTTCTATATTCTGACAAAAGATTTCATGCAAATTAAACAATGTTATGTAACTATGCAGCAATTGATCCATATACAAAATTTACTAAGTACTCTTTTAAACTGTTCATGTATCTAACATACTATACATGTAATAAAAGTTCATTCAATAACATAGCATACATGTATTATAATTGTTTAAAGTATAGTTTCAATACATTAAAATTATAATCACAGATCTCTTATTATAACACATTACTGAATATTATGCAACATAGTAGCTATTGTAATACAGTAACCAAACCAAATCATATCTTATATTGAGGAACCAAAGTTGAATAACAATAATATGGTAATAACAGAAATTCATTTACCAATAGGTAATATTTAAAATTTTCTCACATCAGTTCTTGTTATTTTGACATAACATATTCAATAATCAACAGTTGATAAGAAGTAGTTTATGAATATTTCAATAATCTGCATTGCAACACAGTACTGCAGTATTATGCAACATAATATCTACTGTGATATAATAACCAAAAACATAATAGAAATAATAAAAATAAATAATAAATAAATAATAAAAATAATAAATAATAAAAATAATAAATAATAAAAATAATCAAAAACTACTAATGAAAATGGCATTTATATATATCGCTGGTTGACAGCTAGATAAAGGTGTCAAACCAGATCGTAACATCATTAATTGTAGCCCGTGTTTAACAACATCTTGTGGCTGCCAGGGTCGTTAATGTCATCTTAACTATATTATCAATTCCGAATCTGCAAGACGACTAGCACTTTTTTCTTTATTTATTCAATAAGTTTATAACGCCATATTATGGCTGATATGACCGTTTACGTCTTCAACAAAAGTAATTGTATATCAGTTCATTTTTTATTTCAGGTCGTTGGTTGAAAACCAATTTATAGGTGTCTAAGCATTTTGGTATTACACGTTGCATTTAGTGTTTAACGATGTATTATTGCATCAAAGACCGTTGACGACGATAGGAAACAGTTTCTGAGTAGTTCTCACTGTTACATAAGTTTCTCTAAACATCGCTGGGATAGTTAGTGACGCTGTGTTATTACAAAATATGAAAGCGTCTCCCTACTTTATTATCTAAACGTAGGACTGGCACTTACCGATCCCAAGCCTGGATAAAGGAGAAGGGTGCGCTTGGGACTGGTATCATAATTATGAACATATTTTCTTCCTGGCGCTTTCGATTATTTTTGGAATATTTCCTTCGATGCCTTGATGATAATTTTGCATATTCCTTTTGGTTAGTTGCTGTTTAACGACGCTGACATAACAATGATGATTAGCGTCGCCCTCCTCCTTTACCCAGACTTAGGACTGGTACTGCCAGCATTAGCGTTCTGTGCATAACAAAATATTTTGAATTCTAGGGCCTCTTTCGTCGCCCTCCTTCGTTATCCAATCCAGGCTTTGGATTGGCGCTACCAAAGCACAGGCAGTGACTGAGTTGAAAGTTGTAACAGGCATGGAGAATTATATGCCTTGTTCAAGGCTTCCTGAAAAAGGTGACCGGTCTCTGACTTTTACCTTAACCCCCGGAGTAGCACAGGCGTAATATGTCCCAATATGCCTCCTACTTTTCCGAGACTTTGGACTAGCACTACCAGAGCACGAACAAGAGCAGAGTTGAGTAGTTCTATAGAACCGTTAATTCACCTCATCTGAAGTATTATTTGTTGCTCATCATTCTGCTTGCGTCCGTTCCCTAGACCCCAGGCAGTGCCAGTCCCAATCCTGGTTGAACGAGGAAGGCTACTTTAATTATCTTTGTTATCACACATTGTCGTTAAACTGAATCTACTAGAAATTTACCCTATGTCAGTTGATCAAACAATGACCAAAATGTCGAATATATAATATCAGTTAAAACCTATTTAAAGGTGTCTCAACATTCCGGGATATAAGGATGCATTGTTTAACTGGATTATTCTCATTGCTTACATTAGAGGTTTTTTAGATAATAATAATAATAATAATAATAATAATAACAATAATCTTTTCTTTATTGAAGCGCCTGACAAACGCACTGCGCTGTACATTTACATGCTATGCAATTTAGATTGCTCAGTAACATAAAATTACACAATTTGTTAAAAGACGTCTATGTAGAGCGCTACGTTAAAAACTGGATACCAGAGGAATATTTTAAACGCGGCCTTCAAATCAAATCAAAGAGTAAATAACAGTAACGGCAGGTGTTGTTCTCCCCGGGTCTGGATGACATCATTCAAGGTGATACCGAGAAATACATAATTATACCGACTCTTATAGTCCGCAGAGGAAACTAAATCAATGGTCAAATAATTCGAAACGGTGCGCACTCTGGTCGTGCCAGTCCCAAGCCTCGTTGAAGGAGGGAGATGGCAATTATCTTTGTTATGACACAGTTTCCTTAAATAGAAACTACTAATTGTAGTTGAGTTGAAATAACTGAACCTTCCCGATAGCACATTGGATAACACGCTGGCATGGAGAGCGAGAGGTATCGAGTTCGAGTCCCGTAGGGCGGATATGCTTTGTAGGCTGATATTAGCGCCGTTGTATTGCAGGCTGTCTGTTCCGTTAGTAGTTAAGATTTAAATTGCATAACATGTAAATGTACAGCGCAGTGCGTTTGTCAGGCGCTTAATAAAGAAAGATATTATTATTATTATTATTATTATTATTATTATTATTATTATTATTATTATTATTATTATTATTATTATTATTATTATTATTATTATTATTAGTAGTAGTAGTAGTAGTAGTAGTAGTAGTAGTAGTAGTAGTAGTATTAGTATTAGTATTAGTATTATTAGTATTATTATTAAAATTAGTTGATTAAGTAAGATCCATGAGATGTCGTTAAACACTGGATACTGTTAATTATATTACGATCTCCTAAGACACCTTTAAATAGGTTTCCAATGAATGAAATTTGTCAGTACATAATTATCATTGACAGTATGAGATGAGCTACTTTATGTTGCAAATATATTGAATATTAGTGAAATTGTAAAGCTCCGTCTGACACCTTTAATAGTGTCGTTCGGATGCTATAAGTTTCTGGTTATGATTGTATTGTATATTTTCTGCATTGTCGTCAACAGCCTTTGATGTCATAAGACGACGTTAAACTGTGGTTATAATAATAATATAATATGATCGACATTTTCGTTCAAACGCCGGTTCGCTTCAATTAGCCCCCCTTAAATGTAGAATTTGAGATCGACGTCAATTGCCCTAGAGTTCATAAGAACTCGTTAAACATTTAATGGATACTAAAGATAGTACGCTCTTATTAGACCAGTGCTATTCAAACTGTGGTCTTTTGTCCTGTCCTTGTCCGTGAGAGATTGATTTTAAAGCCGCGGAATGATTCCAGATTCACAATTATGATGGTATTTCTGTAAAATATTAAATTCTGTACCATGTAAAACAGTAACAATAAATTAATAGGAAATCTAAATTTTATTATAACATAATATACATGTAAACTGATGTTGAACGGCGGCAAGACTGGTAAAGGAATTACTGGTTCACAGCGCCAGAAAGCTAGAGCTGCACTGGATTACACACCTTAAAATTGCCTTCGACTGAAATTATATGTTCGAAATTTTATTTCAATCGCTAGGGTATGAAAAAACGTTTAAAACCAGAAATTGTTCTTTAACCAGAAGCAAGAAAAGCATTAAACCTGAACAAGACATGATCTCCAACGATGATAGAGGCCTTTGTTGCCAGAAGATGTTCTTTAACAGAATTGGTAACCTAAGCAATCGCTGGGACCTCCCTGAACAGCACACAGTCGCTACATAGTGTAAGGTAGAAATCAACGCACTTGCCCCGTCACTGACCGTACTCTGGTGGTACCAGTCCAAAGCATGGATAAAGGAGGAGGGCGATGCCACTCATCTTTGTTCTTACACAGCGTCGTTAAATAACAACTAACCTAACCTGTGCTAAGAATGACATGATCTGCATAAATATAAAATATCTCTCACAATTTCCTTCAATCGTGAGTTCTAAAGCACTTTACTCATTAAAAACGTTTAATGAGCGATGCAGCAGATAACTATACAAAGGCATTTTCCAATCGATGTCAACGCTTTGATGCCTTAAGATAATGTGGTTAAACCTGGTAGAATATCTAAGCATTGGATTTAAATGGCGAATAATAATAATAATAATAATAATAATAATAATAATAATACTGGGTATACGTAGGGTGTCATCGCAGGCGCTACCCGCCTTTCTGGCATCTGCCGCGGGCACCCTCGTTTTACAGTCAGATATCCTCAGACAGCTGGAGGGCAATCCGGACCCACACGTGAGAGAGCTGGAGGCGAGTTGGCGAGCAGACTCGGGGATGGACATAACAGAGACCTTCCCAGGTCACCTCCAATCCAAGTGGGATAAACCACTTCTTCAACGTTCTTCTTCCGAGCTGTTCACCACACAAGCAGAGAAATTCGACCAAGCCAGATTGAGGGCTATCACTACCGAACATGCAGGTGATTGGCTCTACACACTACCGATCACGTACTGCGGCCTGGAACTGAGCGACGAGGCGGTCAGGGTGGCAGTGGGACTGCGGTTGGGAGCTAATATATGCGAACCTCACACGTGCTCTTGCGGTGCAGCAGTCACCGCAAGGGGTGTGCATGGCTTGTCCTGCCCTCTGGGCTTTGGCCGAGTGGCACGCCACGGGGCCCTCAACGACCTGGTATACCGTGCTCTATCGAAAGCAGGGTTCCCAACAATCAAGGAACCGCAGGGGTTGCTCCGATCGGACGGAAAAAGACCAGACGGCATGACCCTCATCCCCTGGAAAGCCGGCAGAAGTCTGGTGTGGGACGCCACAGTTATAGACACTCTGGCACCGTCGTACCTTACGGCATCAGCAGCCCGAGCGGGGGCAGCGGCGAGTCTGGCAGAGGACAGAAAGACACAGAAATATCACGCCTTTCTAGAAACACACGTTTTCATACCGCTGGCCCTGGAAACGCTGGGTCCCATCAATACCGCTGGCCTTAATTTTATTTCGGACCTGGGTCGCCACCTTACACTAGCTACAGGTGAACCGAGAGAGACCAGCTACTTATTTCAGAGAATCTCCGTCACAATACAACGTTTCAACGCCGTAGCATTTAGAGGCACTTTTATTAACCCCACGCCCGATATGGATGAGGTATAGCCGTTCCAGAAAAACATTGCTTTTATAATTTATAAGTCCCTGGGGGAATGAAGTACCTCAGGGCACAAAAAAAAAAAATAATAATAATAATATTTTTGTTTTATTCAGACAATCCGGTTGACAAGCCGCAACCGGTTACAGTGTACAATTATGCAATTGAAACAATTCACAAGAACACAAGTGACAGAAGACATAAATCTTAACTACTAACAGAGCAGACAGCCTGCAATACTCGGCGCCAATGGCAGCCTACAAAGCATGTCTACCCTACGGGGCTCGAACTCGGTACCTCTCGCTCTCCGTGCCAGATCTTAACCAAAGCGCTATCGGGCCCCCCCATAATAGATGAAGATTTCTTTGCGTCAGAATCGGTGGATGTGAGGGACCTATAATAGTCCTACGACAGCTGCAGCATATCGTCACCTCAAACAACCTGAAGCTAGTCATGTATCAAACGATGAGTGAAGAAACGAAAATCGACGGAAGAAACTCCTATAAAATGAACTGAAATACAATTATTATCGTTAACAACGTCATGGCCATTGTTGATTATAAGATGTCGTTTAACTTTGAAATAATAAATTTTAAAAGCCCACTAGCTAAGTATGCGATACGGGTATTAATACGTAATTTAAACGTCGACTTGAATGGCTCTGAGATCCATAAGACGTTGTTAAAAGCTGGATACTATTAATGATAATTACGATCTGCTTAGACACCTTTAAATCTTTTCAACCGAATATATATAAATGACATTTTCGTCAGAACATCAAGCTAAAAAAATCATAATTTCTTTTTATAATAATGTTCCTTGTTTATAACATGTTAATTGGTTTGTTCATAATGTTAAATGTATGGATTTATAATGTGATTTTTTTGTCTTCTTTTCGTATTGGATAAAACTGATGCCTAATAATATTTCTAATATTCTTGATCCTTAGTTATTGCTTAAAATTGGTTTGTGTTTGTTGATGAATACGATTCATTTTAGAACTAATTTTGTAATACATAAAACCAATATTGAATAATATTGATACTTTGATTGTCATGTTGAAATTGTTAATTGAATCTGTATGTACTATGACTGATGGATAATGAATATTGAGCATCTCCTGTAAATGTAATATTGATAGTTTGATGGTAATTTAGATAGATCAATGTGATATTCTCTAAAATATTGTTAATAAGATTGACGAGAAAACAGTATATAATGATTTATATGAATAAGAGATCGACAACAATCACCTGTCAAATCACAGCATCCTACCAGAAATGGAATCCAAGCCAAGAAGAGAGAAAGCAAACTGATGATAGACAGTATACGAAAATGAACTTAATCCGTCAGAAACTTTAAATACGTCAACATCCTATCAGAAACGGAATCAAAGACGATAAAAGAGAAAGAAAACTTATGAGAACATTACAATAAAAGGAACTGAAATACATCAAAAACTTAAAGACGTCAACAGCCTTGTAGCTATAGGATGTCGTTAAATATTGGATTAATAAGAACATCAGGCTAAGCCACCGTTAGGTTAATTAATATGTTATTCAAATGTCAACATCAACGACTAGACCTTTCTTAATTAGGTCGTAATGTAAGGTCGACGTCAACGGCCTTGATATACATAGGATGTCGTTTAACTCTTGATGCTACTAATTATATTACGATTTGATTAGACCAGTGCTACTAAAACTGTGGTCCAGGGTCCGGTCTTGGTCCGCAAGTGATTGGAATGATAACAGGAATAACAATTTTGATCATACTCAAATTAAATATTAAATTGTATACAGTGCAAAACATGAAATATTATCATAAGACGGCACAGTGTTCATACATTGTTGTTGTTAAGATGCAACTGTAACAAAAGTATAAAAACAATAAACACTCCCATATTCTTCTAGGGTCCTTGACTTGGGTGTCACACTTGACTCCTTCCTCACGTTCAAGGAGCACATATCTAACCTCAGGCTCGCTCCTGTTTCTCTCAGCCGAGGCGTCTCAGAGCCATCAGACGATCGGTCTCTCCTTCTATCTTTACCACCAAAGTCCAAGCATTTGTCTGCTCCCGTTTGGACTACTGCAACTCTCTCTCTCATGGGCCTCCCAAAGCAGCGTCTCTCCCCTTCAATCAGTTTTAACCCTCGGGCTACCAAGGGGGGTTGTTGCCACCCCCTAGGTTTTTTTCATCTCAAACTTTTTCCGTATGGAATAAAAATTTGATTTTTAAGTAGCTGTAGGGGGTTCATTTACGCACGTTTTGAGGTAAAATGTGAGATGATATCTCACACCGTTCAAAAGTTATACCCAATATACCCGAGGTACCAGAGGGGGTGGATACCCCCTAGATTTTCGACTATATCTTAGCCGTCATTTAATATTAACCATTTGGAGGTGAGGTGGGGTATGACACGCCCCAAGGCTATTCTACGTTGCTTTTTCTACGGAAAACGTAGAACCAGCTTGGATTATTTTTCTCTACCTTAGTGAATGTGAAATACGGACACTCTAGGACACTTTCAGGTACTTTTGGATGCCATTTTTTTTATTTCTTGCATATTAAAGTGAAATTTTAATTTTTCGTATACATATTGATTTTAAGGAATTTAAAAAGTAACGGCACAGTGCCGAAGAAATGTGCGATTATAAGATATTACTGCATATAGACAGTGTTGCATCGATGCAAAATTGATCAATTATTACGGGTATTATGTCACGACATTGTCACGTGTTCCCAAAATGTTACATGTTTTGAGGGCCACGAAGATGCCATTGCAAAGGGCCGCTTGATTTTGAGCGTCACCACGCTGGCCATAACAATTTTGATTGAAAACTGTTATTTGTTCCTGAAAATCACCAGTTTAGCCGACAATTGGTTACATAACTGTACATGTAGTTTAGCTCACAATTTATATTATAGTTGATATTGCGACTTGCAAGTAATTATATGTATTGGGGTATGTCAGACCCCACCTCACCTGAAACGTTACAATGCTTCACCTCACCTCCAAAGGGTTAAGAGACACAAATTATACCATTCTATAGAGGGAATGTGGGGCTACATTTCTATGGTCACTGAGTTGACCTGAGACAACCGGAAGTGCTCAAAATAACTAATAATACGCGTAATATGCGTGAAAAATGGCTGAATGGAAGGACTCCCCCCCTTAGTTTTTTGTCTGTAGCGTATTCATTTGTCTTCCTGGAAGAGAAACAAAGATACTATTCTTTAGAGGGAATGTAGGGCTTCATTTGCATACCTACATCTTTGTCTTTTGAATACCGGAAGTGATCAAATAAATAATAATACGCGTAATTTGTGTGAAAATGGCTGAATACAGCATTACAACGTAAACCGATATATATGTATGGATATATATATGTATGGATGTACATTTATACTATATAAACATGTGTAGGGATGATTTTGTGTATCTTTTATACATAGATTAGTTTCAAAACACACATAATCTTATATTTGGTTATCCAAAAAGTACAAAATGTACGCAATAATATACAATATTGCTAATTAATGGGTTCCGTTGTTAAAAGTGATGTAATTTCGAGGTTCATTTACATAATGTACAACTAAATATACCATTCTGTGCAGAAATGAATGCTGAATCCAATGCTATATTACAAGTTATGATATGTAAAACCAAACACGAAATCCAGGGGGTTGGTAACCACCACCCCCTTGGTAGCCAGTGTTACAAAAAAAGCTTGGTAGCCCTAGGGTTAAATGCATCAGCTAGGCTCATTGACCGACTCCCTCGCTTTGCGCATATCTCCACATAATGCTTAAAGTCTTGCGCTGGCTCCCTATTCCCACGCGGATCCAGTATAATATCCTCTTTCTAGTCTACAAATCCCAGCTGAGCAGTGCCCCGATATACCTCTCGGACAATATGAGAAAGCCGTTATCTGCATCCTCATCTCGCTCTTTGCGCTCTTCAGATCGGTTTGATCTCGTTGTTCCTAGTACTAGGACTGCAGCTCTGGTCCAACATAGCCCATTTGCTGTGATGGAATGACCTTCCTTCTCACTAAGGGCGGAACTCCTCGTCGTTATCTCGCTCTTTAAAGACGTTTCTTTTTCCCCTGGGCGTCCGTGATGAGAGCGCCTATGAACAGTTATTCTGCGAGAGGCGCTTTATATGCTAAATTGTTAGATACGTTGCGATACGATATACTGTAACAGACTACATAAATAGTTGCCTACATATTGCGCGTAAGAAATCAGCAACATATAAAAATACGTATGTATTTTGCAATTTTGAAATGCCAAAAGGCAATGATATCGTTGCATCTCTGAACAGCCCTTTTAAACTAAATTTTCAAGCTATATTAAAGCGATTAATGATAAGATCGTAATTATGTTTGCAACGATTTTGACATAGGTAGGCAATATTTTATAGATGGTGTGTAATTTATTGAAATGCTATTTTAAGTAATGAAACAAATAGTTAATAACTATTTTGAATGCTATTTATAGTCTTATTATTTAGATGTCTTATTATTTAGATGGTATTTACTATTTAAATAGTATTTACCATTACTAAATAGTCTCTATACTGGTATTCTGGATGGAATTTATTTATGAAATATATTTAACTGGTGGTTGACTAATTAATTAATTAATTCCAAAAATGTATATAGCGTCCTTTCAAGATTCCTACTCAGAAGCGCTTCCTGTGCTATTCTAAATGATGTTAGAGTCAAAATGACCAGACAGTCAGTCGAAAACGAACACAGCTCGAAGAAAAATCATCTGGAAAAGTCATGGTATATCGGTGATAGCTAAAGCAAGACTCACGAAGGCGTTAAGATGGCCGGTTGCAACCTATGGCATACCGATGAATATCATAATTATATGCACGTGTGTGCCTATCGACGTCATCGCCACACAGACTTCAATGACGGTTATCATTGTTATCGTTATACAAAGATTTCTGTCGTCGATTTCTTAACGAATGTAGAGCTTCGATGTTCTATCAGATTCTGTAGTCGATATCTGTCGTCAGTATACTTATCGTCGTTTTTCTTAATCCCAGACCAGCGAGAACATAATTGTCACGTATCTAAGTGCGCCGTTTTAGACAAAAAAAATTAGCATTACATGGATTATACTTAAAATACGCAGTTGTAATTATGTCGAATATATGTAAATACTTTAACACGGAGTTGGTTAAATTTAACATATTTAGAATATGCAACATCAGCAGAAGTACACTTGCTATAAACAGTGTCAATAGATTACTATGATGTTGAATAACAACGAAATGGTTGCAGCTTCTCAAAGTTTGGAAACCATTGGATTAGACACCTTTAAATAGCTATCGAGCGACGTTATTATGTCTGAAATTTTCTTTTTAACGCTGGTGCAGTATCAGAATTGTATCAAACTGTAAAAGACAGTTTTCTATAGACGTTAACGGACTTTGATGCCACTTATGTTGTTTAACTATTGATATTGTATCTGTTATTTATATATAGCGCTTCCGATTTGCACACAAATCAGATGCAGTTAACTAAGCATCGCTAGCACCTGCCTCTACAGCATCTACCAATATATATGGTTAGGTCAAAGTCAACGGACTTGGGCCAGTCACTGGTGATGCATTAGTAAATAACTCCGTTAGTTTCGGTTTAGTCTTTATTTTGTCCCCATATACAAAATATACCAATTGAACTATTTGGAATTGGATCCACAGTTTAACGGCAGCTAATGACAACTTAGGCCGTTTCCGCCGACAAAGATTAGTTTTGGCATATTACAGCTCTAATCAATGGTCATTTGTTGATTACGTAATAATTTTATTGCCATGGTGAGGTCTCTCTAACGATATATTGCCCCTTTGATTATTTTGCGGAGTAAGAGAGTAGAGCGTATTTCCAAGAGATATTTAGATTTGAGATTAGTTTTGCGAAGGTGATAGTTTCTTTAAATAGTAAAATAGTTCTATGGTTCATAGTCATTATCGTTAGTCATGTATTTCCTCGTTTAGTTAGTTAAAAATAGTTTCTTCTTCGTTCTTCGTTACCTCGGTTAGTGACTGCATTGAACGAGAGGAGGAAACAGACTATAAAGAGATTCATTAAACACCAATTAAAGGTGTCTAAGCAGATGAAAATTATTAGCACTGTTTTGTGTTTTACGACGTCTAATGGTATCGAAGGCCGTTGATGTCGATAGAAAACATTTTTCGAGCATTTCTCACTGTTTAATGAGTTTCTCTAAACACCGTTCAGTTAGCTACTGTTAAATAACTCCGTGTTATAACAAATATGATATGCTTCTACCTCCTCCATTATCCTGGCTAGGGACTGGTACTACCGATCCAAAGGCTTGATAGAGCAGAAGGGTGCGTTTGAGACTGGTATAAAATGCACAATGTCATAAAGATGATGTATATCTGTTAGGATAATCTCCGTTCCGTTATCTCTAAGGTTTATTCTAATAATAATAATAATAATAATAATAATAATAATAATAATAATAATAATAATAATAATAATAATAATAATAATAATGTGGACCGAAACTTTGTTCATGAGAAAAGATGACATTGAAAGATTGGAAGCCTTCGAAATGTGGATTTTACGTAGGATGGAAAAAATGTTGTAAGGAAGACAACAAAAACGAGAAGGTGTTGGAAAGCGTTGGAAAGAAAAGCGATCTATGATAGCTACAAGAAGGAAGCGAAATAGGAAATGAATATAATCATATCCCGAGAGGGGACTCAATCTTCGTAAGCGTCATTGAGGTTAGAGTGGCGGAGAGGACTACATAACGATGAATATTTCGTATACAATATGCCCTTGATGGAAAAAGTTCTCCTTAAACAGTTGGATTAATAAACAATATACATACTTACTTACTTATCTACTTAGTTACTTAAATACTACTAATAATGTTTCAATCTCTTTAGACACCTTTTTATTCGCATTTAATGACGCTATATATTCTGTTTTTCGCTTCCGTTCCATCTAATGGTTATCTTATTAGCATAGACGCCAAAAAGTAACTTCTAACCAACTCGACTCTGTATAAAGTCCGCACAAAAAAACTAAGACAATGGCCAACTGCGCCACGGCGTGCGTTATGGTCAGTGCGACCACTGCTTGGGATTTTTCCCAAGATCTTGGGAATTTGGGGGTCCTACTTGGGATCTGGGGATTTCGCCTAGCAATCTTGGGATTTTTTCTAAAGTCTACAGATTAGTTTTTACCGTACTTTGCAACAGTGACAGTGAATCAGATTAGAAAAACTCGTTCAGTCTGAAAGATTTTATCATTACTGTAACCTGTAAACATTGTTAATTCAATGTTATGCTCCGGTTTTTTCTGTTGCGAGTTCTTAACTAGGCATTTTTGTGAAGAATTGTGATTGTTAAAAGTTAAAACGCATTTAATATTTCATCACATCTTTTTCCTTTTCGGTAACTTGGGATTTTTTGGTACACTTTTGGCCAATCTTGGGATTTTTCTGGCAAGAGCTTGGGATTTCATAAAATGGAGAGTGGTCGCACTGGTTATGGTCTTGCCAGACCCAAACCTCGATGAAGAAGGAGGGCGACGTCAGTCGCCCTCCTTTTTTATGAAATAGCGTTGTCAAGTAGTAACTACTAATGGTGGTTAATTTGAAATAACTAAGCAATCAATAACTGGACCTTTCGAAATGAGGTCGTACGCTAATAAAAGTAAAGTCTAGTCGTAATAAAGAGTGACAATAAATTATTATGAAACTGAAATTTCAATAATATTATAACAAATTATATATGTAACCAGTAGTGTAGTCCTAAAAAATGAAGTGGGGAACGCCTGGATATTGAAGTAAGCAAAAAGTGCAATCTTGCAAGAATTTTGCATAGTGTGAGAAAAAGTGGGGGAACGGCGTTCCCCACGTTCCCCCCCCCCCACTACACCACTGTATGTAACGTAAACTGATGTTGCAAAGCGCTGGTGCGCGATAAGGCTGGTTAAGCAAACACCAGGCCACAGCATCAGAAAGTATGAAAATCCTTGGATTAGACACCTTTAAATAACATTCATCCGACGCTATTATTATGGTCGAAATGTTCGTTAAATCGCTAATTGAAGTACAAACGCAGGTAGAGTCGACAGTTTTGACTTAGTTGCAGTTGTTGGCAAAATAATAATAATCGTTAGTTTGATGCAACAACAAATTAGGATGAGACCGCTGCTAGTGTTAGACCGCTACTAAGTGTAATGTAATGTAATGTAACAAAACATTTATAAAGCGCCACTTAGGAGTCTCTCAGAAGCGCTCAACACGTGGCCATCAAACAGCTGAAAAATGCGTCTTTAAGAGTTTAGAGAAAACCATATAGCCACGTGCAGCACGATAAGGCTGAACGTTTTTAGCGTAAAAACTTCACAAACGGTTAATTAATCCTCGCTCTCTCAGTCATGAGAATATAAGGATTTCTGTCGTCTATTTCTGTTGATGGATAGGCCCTATAATAGAACTTCTATCTACAGTCGATACATGTCTTTTATTAATCACAGACATGACATACGAAACATTACTATCACGTATCCAAGTGTGCCGTTAAATGCATAAAAAAATTGTGTTAGAATTAGATCGAATAGGGCTATACTTAAATGCTTATAATACGCAGTTGGTTGGAATTCGATCGAATAATTAGATTTAAATGCTTGAATACGGAGTTTGTTGAATTTAACATAGTTTGAAAATTCAACATTTAATTTAGCAGAAGTACACTTGCTATAAACAGTGTCAATAAATTATTATGACATCTAATTTAAAAAATAAATAAGTTATTTGTGTAATGTACGATGATGTTCAATAGCACCGTAATGGCTCGCAGCTTCAGAAAGTTTCCAAATCATTGGATTAGGCACCTTGAAATAGCTTTCGACGTTAACGGCTTTTGATATCACTAGATATTCTCTAACTACTGGTATTGTATCTATAAATTTATATAATTTATAGCGCCTCCGACTTGCGCACAAATTAGAGGCGGTTAACTGAGCAATCGCTATCACTTGACTCAACAACATCTAGCCAATATATTGGGTAAGGTTAAAGTCAACGGACTGGGAACCATCATTTGTGCCGCCAGTCCTAAGCCCTGATAAAGGAGGAGGGCGACGCCACTCATCTTTGTTATGACACTGTGTCGTTAAACAGCAAACGACCTTATAACCTGTGCTAAGAATGTTATTATTCGCTTATACATCTTTAAATATATACATGCTTCACAGTTTCCTTGAATCACCTTTGTCACCTTGTGCCGTCGATTCGCTGAATCCTAGCGACCGTCATAGTCAGCCTTCTCCATGTGTTCCGATCTCTCGTCGCCTCTCTCAGCTCCGGAATGAATAGGGAGTTCATTTCACAGTCTGCGTCAGAAGCGGTCAATGTGAGAGCCCTGACAGCCACAAGGTGTCGTAAAACATTGAATAAATAACAGATCCATCTATACCGATATACAAGGCTCTGGTAGTGTGCAGTGTTTAACGACATCTTGTGGCTGCCAAGACCGTTAACGTCAAATTCACTTCATATAATTTACATAATGAAACACTAATCAGTGGACAGCTCTACGTTACCTAACATTAGTTAACGCTTTGGCGAATATAAGCTTACATGAATAGGGTGAGGTCAAAGTCAACGAACTTGGCACGCTACTGATGGTGCCGGTCCGAAGTTGGGTTAAAGGAGGAGGGCGACGCAAGTCATCTTTCTAATGACACAGCGTCGTTAAACAGCAACTAACAAACCGTCCAAAAAGGCTGAATTCTGCCAATATAATTTCTGCCGACATCAAGGTCCTTTGTTGGCAAAAGATGCTAAACTTAGGATTCTCCCTATCCACACATTCATTAAATTCGTCTAGGAGAAAAGTGAGCACGAGAATAATGGACACAAGAGCCACCAGATGTCGTTAAAGATTTGAAACTACTGCTACAATCGTTGGATTTCATTTAATTGTTGCTATCGGGAGGTGGAAGTCCAAAGCCTGGAGGGCGACGTTTATCATCTTCGTTATGGCACAGCTTCGTTCATGTTATTATGTTGCTAACCTAACATTCAGAAACGTTGCATGCGCAATGCAAATTGAAAATAGCGCTGATGTAATAAGTGCGATACATGTCCGTGGCTATATATAGCATAAATATTTCGTAATAGTCGTCAACGGCCTTTGATGTCATAAGACGACGTTAAACTGTGGTTATAATAAATAATTTAACGTCAACAAATGTATGGTCGTAATAAACAGTGACAACAAATTATGAAATCTAAATTACAATATAACATTATATGTAATGTAAGCTGCTGTTGAAAAGCCGTAAGACTGGTAAAGCAAGTTCCAGTCCGAAATAGTAGAAAGTTTGAGATGCACTGGATTAGACACCTTTAAATAGCTTGCCACGGAAGCTATAATCCGTTCGAAATTTCTCTTCAGTCGTACAAATATAGAGCTGTATTATGCCAAAAACTAATCTTTGTCGGCGGCAACGGCCTATGTTGTCATAAGCTGCCGTTAAACTGCGGACACACACACACACTTCAGTCGTTAGATATAAGAGCTGTATTATGCCAAAAAAATAATCTTTGTCGGCGGCAAAGGCCTACGTTGTCATAAGCTGCCGTTAAACTGTGGATCCAATCCAATTCAGTCGTTAGGATCCTGAGTGGCCGAGTGGGTTGGTAGCCCGCTCGTCACGCCGGCGCCCCGGGTTCGATTCCTGGTCGGTCGGTTTATCAGAGATTAATTTCTCGGATCTTTACTGCGGGTGGCTCGGTCGCATTATAAACGTGGAGTACGAGGTTGCTTTCTGCCTCCGACACTAATCATCTTCGATATGAAAAAGTGTCGTTAAGCCGAAGTACACTCTTCAGTCGTTAATGTCATAAAAAAACAGTATTGTATACTGAAAACATTTTCATATCGACGTTTTCGTGTCTAACCCAATCGTATTCGCAATCGCAAAATTTCTATAGCACCCAAAAAGCTAAGTCGCAGGAACCAGCTATTTCACAGGTGCTCAGTCAAGATTAAATCTATGGCCGGGTGGGAGGGGGTAAAAATTGTTTCCAGGTCAAGATTCAAAGGGTGAGACAGGCAGGCAGGCGGATAAGGGGGATGGATGGTGTTTGCAGTAGAAACGGTGAGGGAGGTAAGTGGAATTTATATACAAATTGAGTTTAATATTAACATTAGCAACCGATCCCACCTCCCTCGACAGCACCTGGATAAGGTCTTCGTCAACGGACTTGACACCGCCACTGACGCAATTCTGTTGGTGCCAGTCACAAGCCCGGATAAAGAAAGAGGATGACACCACTCATCCATGGGCGTTAGCCAAAAAAATTTCGGAGGGGGTTTCAAAATTTAGTGGGTGATTTTCATTGGAGATGGTCGCAAAAATTAAGTTTTTTTGGTATTTCGCATGTCAAAACATAAAAAAAATCGGAAACTTATTTGGAGGGGGTTGAACCCAGTACCCCCAAATACGCCCATGCACTCATCTTTCTCACTGCAGAGCGTCGCTAAAGAACAACTAACCAAAGTTAATAATGCTATGATCTGCTTAGAGATCTTTAAATATAAATGCTTCACATTTTCCTTCAATAGAAAGTTCAGTACATTCTTTACTCATTATAGACGTTTAAGAAGCGATGTAGCTGAGAACTGCACAACAGAATTTTCCTTCCGATGCCAACGACTTTTGATGCCTTAATAAATGTGGTCAACCTGGTAGAATCTCCTAACGTTGGAATTAAATCGCCTATAGATGAAGATTTCTTTGCATCAGAAGCTGTGGATGTAAGGGCCCTGACATCCACAAGATGTCGCTGAACAATAATTGCAGATTAAGATAGCTCTGGTAGAGTCCAGTGTTTGTGGCTGCAAGGGCCGATAATGTCAACCTTGCTTCGTATATTAATTTAATGAAACTTTAATCAGTGGACAGATCAAGATTAGTAATGAAACAAGGATAGGTTGAAATGTCAGTTATATATAGCATCCATTGAAAGATAATAAAAGGTGTCTTAGCAGATAGGCCCTAGTATCATTATTCGTTGTATTTTGAGTTTAACGAAATCTTTCGGCTAGCACCTACTTCAACAGCACCTAGCCAATATATAGGGTAAGGTCAACATTATGGCACTTGGCACGCCTCTCGCCGGTTTGAAGCCAGTATAAAGGAATCAATAAATAGGTGCTGGAGGTGAGAAAGGTCTAGAATAACGACACTGGCAGACACCAGTTGTCGTCAAATACTTGAAACTACTACTACTACAATCGCCGAATTTAGTTTAATTGTTTAATTGTTGCTATCGGGAGGTGCAAGTGCAAAGCCTGGACAACGAAGGAGGGCGACGTTTATCATCTTCGTTATTACACAGCATCGTTCATTTGTTGCTAACCTAATAGTCAGATTCGTTACAGGCGCAATGCAAACGGAATAGAGACGATGACATAATGGGTGGTGGTGGATCCATAGTTTAACGACAAATTATGCAAAGAAAGGCCTTTGACGTCGACAGAAACTATTTTAAAATGTTCTCACCGTTCTTGTTGCATAGTGCATAGTGCTCGTCAAATCTCAATCGACAAACATTTATTAAGCTATATATAGAGCGAACCCTCCCAAAGTCCGACTCACACCTCAACGTGGTGAGGGGGTGGCAACAGTCAGTAGGGGAGTGCCTGCTGAGGCTATGCCATCAGTGGTGAAGGTCTTGGCTGAAGTACCACCTAGGGCGCTACGCGAGGTGGACAGGCTCAGCAGGAACCCTGAAAAAAGCTGGCAAACGTGGGCGGCATCGCCGCCTCTGATACCACAAGATAGTGGATATCAGAGCCAGTCCTAAGCCTGGAACTCTCTTTAAGGGAGAAGTGCGAAGGTCGAACGGATGGGTGTAGATACTCCGTTCGTAAAGAAAAATACGTATGAAATCCAATGCAAGCATTGGACTCCAAACGGCCTCGGCCCATGGATCTGATGCAAGCGTTGGACACCTACGGGCCTTCGGCCCATGGATCCTGATGATGATGATGATGATGATATAGAGCGAAACGTTTAGGAATAAAGGTGTCCACTGATGCAGTTATCGCTCAGGCCTGTAGGCTACTTAAGGGTGGAGTTTAAAAAAAACGAAAATTAGAAATTCAAAAAGTAATTGCAACCAAAAGTTGCCTAAAACTGTTTCAAAAAATATTAATGTCTTCCGCCCCCACCAGTAATGTAAAAGGCACAAAGGTAAAATTTTCACACGACACAGTGGTCATACATAATAAAGATTTGAAACATGCAGCAGTAACACATGCATACTAGTCATAAATAGTAACGCTAAATTTTTCAGAAATTTACATTTTAAATAATAACATTATAATGTAATGTAAGCTGATGTTAAAAGGCGGTAGGCTGGTAAAGAGAATACCGGTACGGCGGTCTACGGAATCAGAAAGTTTGAGATGTACTAGTTTACACACCTTTAAATAGTATGAAAGCGACGGTATATGAAGGAAATTTTCGTTTAATCGCCAGTGTCCGATTCGTCCGCTACGAGACTATTCTACATCGACGTTAACGGCCTTTAATGCCAGAATATGTTTAACCATTAGTATTGTATTTTTTTGTATTTGAACACTTGTTATAGCGCCCCTACCAGATTTCCCATTCAGAGGCGCTCCCGACTACTGCGCGAACGCTGAATCGGAGTTTCACGCCGAAGCGCATGAGCAATTGCGAGTGAAGGACTTGCCCAGGGTCCCTACGCGGCGACTTTGAGGTGGATTCGAACCCGCAACCCTCCAGCTGCAAGGCACCGAACATACCCCTAAACCACCGCGCCCCAGTTGTACTGTGATGTGTTGTATTGTGTTGTATTGTACTCCACGTTTATAATGCGACCGAGCCACCCGCAGTAAAGATCCGAGAAATTAATCTCTGATAAACCGACCAGACCGGGAAGCGAACCCGGGGCGCCGCGTGGAGAGCGGGCTACCAACCCACTCGGCCACTCAGGATCCTTAGTAACCTAAGCAATCACTAGCACCTCCCTCAACAGCACCCAGCCAATACCTAGTCTATGGTCAACTTAAACGTACTTGGCACGTCACTGACCGTACTCTGGTGGTGCCAGTCCAAAGCCTGGTTAAAGGAGTAGGACGATGCGACTCATCTCATTCTTATGACACAGCGTCATTAAATGGCAAGTTACCTAATTATGTTATGATCTGCTTAGACATCTAGTGTCTGGCGGAACCGTTAACAGCGACCATAAATTACAATGTCATTTTTCAAGTTTCATTATAACTGGGTTTTTTATTCCAAAGTTTAACGTCGTCATTATGACATCAAAGGCCGCTGACGACGATGCAGAATTATGTAGGCCTACCGTAATATCATTTGAGATTCTAAATCTATTACTTTTAATTTTTAGTACAGTTTAATGGTCATTAAATATTATTATACATGCTATTTGAACTAGATTCTCAATTTAGTTATAAATGTTTACATTTATCAAGCGTAATATAAATACAAATGGTTTCAAAATAACAAGCGAATAACACATTTACATGTTACACCTCAACAACTAAATGTCTACACACGGGCAACGTCCATTGGCCACATTACAATCTACAAAACCTCTCTCTTACCGATATGCTAGACCAGCTTAAAGACTTCAGTTTTGAAAGCTTTAATTTGACCAACGATTATTATTATTTCATATAATATTGGGTTTAACCTATTAAAAGGTGTCTCAGCAAATCGGATCATTATTAGTCGTATTCATTGTGTCTAACTGGATAATGGAATGTTCTCATTGGTTACATTACAGATTTTTTCAAATTGCTCAGTAATATAAAGTTACAGAAACGTTTTGAAGAAAAACAGTATGCCAGTGTTCTATTCAAACGCGGCCTTCAATTCAACGTTTGCGATCTACAGACGCCGTGTAATTCTCGCCAGGTCTTGATGGCATTATTCAGAGCGATACCTTAAAATAACGAACTTTATATAAACCGCAGAGAAAACTACGCAATGGTCAACTCCGCCACGGCGTACACTGTGCTAGTGCCAGTCTGAAGCCTCGATGAAGGAGGAGGGCGACGCCAATCATCTCTGTCATGATACAGCGTCGTCAAGTAGTAACTACTTGTTGTAGTCGTGTTGAAATAACAAACCAATCAATGACTGGACCTTTCGAAAATAGGTCGTAAGGAAAGGTGGACGTCAATGGCTCTGATATCCATAAATTTGGCCACGTCTCAGCATATATGCTGGATGTGCTCATTGGCTCCCTCTACTGCAGCTGATCTCGTATCGGATCATCGCTTTGGTCTGGCGGTCCTTGCTGGACTTAGCCCCTGCCTATCTACGCGACCTTGGGTGCTCGGGTCGTCGCTCTCTCCGCTCTACTGAGCGGGGCGTGCTCATGGTCCCTTTGCCCGCACAGCTACTAAGCAGAATCGGGCCTTCTCAGTGGTTGGCCCCTACTTCTGCAATGGGCTTCCTTTGGCGCTGCCATTGCATCGCAGAATCCACTCTGAATCTTTCTATACTTGCCTCAAAACTGTCCCTTTCAGCCGTGCTGGGGTCCTAAGCGCTCCTGAGTAGTAACCGGAAGAGTCCGCTATATAAACAGTGGCGTAAATCATGGGGGGACAGAGGGGACTGTCCTCCCCAAAAGTTTTGACTGGGGGGGGGACAGCAGTGTTGACTGTCCCCCAAAGTTAAACATTTTTTCTAAAATTTTCCAGGTAAACAAGTGTCCAAAATGCACTCCATTTGGTATCAAATGCTCAAAATAGCATCAGTTTCTGGGGCTCCGCCCCAGACCCAGTATGGCGGAGCTTACGACCCGCCTCCTCTGTGCCCCTATAGTTGTTAAGAGCTTCTTGCCTTCCGCAATTGCGGCTGTGCGCCTTCCGTCTTCGCATTTCCCCCACTCTGACGTTCTAGTAGGTCCCTCCCCTAACAAATCGCTGGCCCTGCTGCCGATAAAATAAAAGGTCAGGCTAAAGCCGCTAAACTTCAAGTCTATCAGAATTCAGTGCAGAATGTTGCTGTATAATTTCACTCTAAAACTTTACTTTTCTCGTTTTTAAAATTCGACTAAGGCTCGCGGTAGAAGCCTCGGAGGACATTTCAATTTTTAATGCTGCGACTGAGCATGGTGTTCTTCTAAAACCTAAAATTTCAGTTTATTTATATAACCAAGTCATATTTTCTCACAGATCTAGATGGTTTATGTACTTTTATATCGAAATCATCAGTGACAAATTTGATGTAAATTAGAGCCCAAAATGTACTCCATTTGGTATCAAATGCTAAAAATTTCGTCGGCTTCTGGGGCTCCAGCCCCAGACCCCGATGGGGAGCCTACGACGCCCCCCATGCCCCCTAAGTCGTTATGGGCTTCTTGCCTTCGGCAATCGCAGCTTCGAGCCTTCGGCGCTCGCAATTTCCACTCAGACATTCTAGTAGGTCCCTCAATTTCTGGACCGTGGTTGCGCCCCTGCCTCTGCCCCCACCTAACGAATTAAAAAATTTCCTTCCAAAAAATGTGCCCCCCCAAAGTTATGTACAGATTTTCGCCTCTGTATATAAATCTTCGTAATGAATGAATAAAGAATGAATAAGACGTCTTTAAACACTTTATGCTACTAATTATATTACAATTTGATTAGACCACTGCTACTCAAACTGTGGTCCTTAGTCCAGTGCTGGTCGGTAATTGATTGGTCACTGGCCCGCGGATATATAACGGGAATCCCAATATTCATGGTACTTATATAAACTATTAATTTGTTTACAATGTAAAACATAAAGACTTTGAGCCCGACACAATGTTCGTGTATAACAAAAACAGTGTGAAACATTTACAAAACTATAAGCTTATTTGTAATAAACTGCTTTTAATTTAACGCCAGAAGTAGCACTACTGCAATGAGCGACAATATGCCCTCCTCCTTTAACTATGCTTTGGACTGGCATTACAAAAGTACGAGCAATACCAGCGTGTTGTAGTTGGGTAAACCGTTGATTTGACTTTACTTACTGCTGTTGATAGTGTAGCTGATTTACCGACGATCAAAAAATTTCGAATATATAACTTCTGTTTCAACCTATTTTAAGGTGTCTGAAGTTTCATCAGATCGGAACATTATTAGTGGTATCCAGTGTTTAACTTCATAATGCAATGTTCTCATTGCTTACTCATTGGAAGGGCCGTGGCGCTTTGGATAACATCTGGCACAGAGACCGAGAGGTACCGAGTTCGAGCCCCGTTGGCGAATATGCTTAGTAGGCTGCTATTGGCGCCGTTGTATTGCAGACTGTCTGTTCTGTTAGTAGTTAAGATTTAAATTGCATAACATGTAAAATGTACAGCGCAGTGCGTTTGTCAGGTGCTTATTAAAGAAAAGATATTATTATTATTCATTATTATTATTATTACATTACAGATTTCTTCAAATTGATATCCCTATATAAATTACACAAACTTTCTAAAGACGTCCACGTAGATCGTTGCAGGTAAAGACAGGATACGTCAGTGTCCTATTGAAACGCTGCGTTCAAATCAACGCGTCAGTCGGAGTTACGTCGTCAGAAGGAAGTGGCCCAGCTGAAGAAACAGGAGAGGGTCAAGGACAACAAGATCCGGACCCACGGAAAAGAAGAAGAAGGAAACCATTCTGAAGAGGAAACTCGAAGAGGTAGATGACAAGTCTTAATAATAATAAGGATAATAATCTTCGTTTATTATTATTTCAAACTGACACACCGCAGTATGATTGCAATTCAACCTCATCTCGTTCCTTGCGCTCTGCTGATTGGCTTAATCTTTTTTGTTCCTAGGACTAGGACTGCCTTGGCTCAACGCCGGGCATTTGCTGTGGTTGGTCCCTCTACTTGGAATGACCTTCCCCCATCATTAAGGGCTAAACTAATGACTAGTTTTTCCTCTTTGGTCTCTCGTTCTTTAAAGACGTTTCTTTTCCTTGTGTTGAAGCGCTTCTGAATAATTATTCTGAGAGAGGCGCTATATAAGTTTTTTGGTATTTCATGTCATAGTCATAAAAATCGGAATCTCATATTTGAGAGGGGGTTCAAATCGGTACCCCCCCAAATACGCCCATGCACTCATCTTTCTCACTGCAGAGCGTCGCTAAAGAACAACTAACCAAAGTTAATAATGCTATGATCTGCTTAGAGATCTTTAAATATAAATGCTTCACATTTTCCTTCAATAGAAAGTTCAGTACATTCTTTACTCATTATAGACGTTTAAGAAGCGATGTAGCTGAGAACTGCACAACAGAATTTTCCTTCCGATGCCAACGACTTTTGATGCCTTAATAAATGTGGTCAACCTGGTAGAATCTCCTAACGTTGGAATTAAATCGCCTATAGATGAAGATTTCTTTGCATCAGAAGCTGTGGATGTAAGGGCCCTGACATCCACAAGATGTCGCTGAACAATAATTGCAGATTAAGATAGCTCTGGTAGAGTCCAGTGTTTGTGGCTGCAAGGGCCGATAATGTCAACCTTGCTTCGTATATTAATTTAATGAAACTTTAATCAGTGGACAGATCAAGATTAGTAATGAAACAAGGATAGGTTGAAATGTCAGTTATATATAGCATCCATTGAAAGATAATAAAAGGTGTCTTAGCAGATAGGCCCTAGTATCATTATTCGTTGTATTTTGAGTTTAACGAAATCTTTCGGCTAGCACCTACTTCAACAGCACCTAGCCAATATATAGGGTAAGGTCAACATTATGGCACTTGGCACGCCTCTCGCCGGTTTGAAGCCAGTATAAAGGAATCAATAAATAGGTGCTGGAGGTGAGAAAGGTCTAGAATAACGACACTGGCAGACACCAGTTGTCGTCAAATACTTGAAACTACTACTACTACAATCGCCGAATTTAGTTTAATTGTTTAATTGTTGCTATCGGGAGGTGCAAGTGCAAAGCCTGGACAACGAAGGAGGGCGACGTTTATCATCTTCGTTATTACACAGCATCGTTCATTTGTTGCTAACCTAATAGTCAGATTCGTTACAGGCGCAATGCAAACGGAATAGAGACGATGACATAATGGGTGGTGGTGGATCCATAGTTTAACGACAAATTATGCAAAGAAAGGCCTTTGACGTCGACAGAAACTATTTTAAAATGTTCTCACCGTTCTTGTTGCATAGTGCATAGTGCTCGTCAAATCTCAATCGACAAACATTTATTAAGCTATATATAGAGCGAACCCTCCCAAAGTCCGACTCACACCTCAACGTGGTGAGGGGGTGGCAACAGTCAGTAGGGGAGTGCCTGCTGAGGCTATGCCATCAGTGGTGAAGGTCTTGGCTGAAGTACCACCTAGGGCGCTACGCGAGGTGGACAGGCTCAGCAGGAACCCCTGAAAAGCTGGCAAACGTGGGCGGCATCGCCGCCTCCGATACCACAAGATAGTGGATATCAGAGCCAGTCCTAAGCCTGGAACTCTCTTTAAGGGAGAAGTGCGAAGGTCGAACGGATGGGTTCAGATACTCCGTTCGTAAAGAAAAAATACGAATGAAATCCAATGCAAGCATTGGACTCAAACGGGCCTCGGCCCATGGATCTGATGCAAGCGTTGTCATAGCACCCCTACGGGCCTTCGGCCCATGGATCCTGATGATGATGATGATGATGATATAGAGCGAAACGTTTAGGAATAAAGGTGTCCACTGATGCAGTTATCGCTCAGGCCTGTAGGCTACTTAAGGGTGGAGTTTAAAAAAAACGAAAATTAGAAATTCAAAAAGTAATTGCAACCAAAAGTTGCCTAAAACTGTTTCAAAAAATATTAATGTCTTCCGCCCCCACCAGTAATGTAAAAGGCACAAAGGTAAAATTTTCACACGACACAGTGGTCATACATAATAAAGATTTGAAACATGCAGCAGTAACACATGCATACTAGTCATAAATAGTAACGCTAAATTTTTCAGAAATTTACATTTTAAATAATAACATTATAATGTAATGTAAGCTGATGTTAAAAGGCGGTAGGCTGGTAAAGAGAATACCGGTACGGCGGTCTACGGAATCAGAAAGTTTGAGATGTACTAGTTTACACAAAAATAGTATGAAAGCGACGGTATATGAAGGAAATTTTCGTTTAATCGCCAGTGTCCGATTCGTCCGCTACGAGACTATTCTACATCGACGTTAACGGCCTTTACAATGCCAGAATTGCATGTTTAACCATTAGTATTGTATTTTTTGTATTTGAACACTTGTTATAGCGCCCCTACCAGATTTCCCATTCAGAGGCGCTCCCGACTACTGCCGCGAACGCTGAATCGGAGTTTCACGCCACCCGGAAGCGCATGAGCAATTGCGAGTGAAGGACTTGCCCAGGGTCCCTACGCGGCGACTTTTGAGGTGGATTCGAACCCGCAACCCTCCAGCTGCAAGGCACCGAACATACCCTAAACCACCGCGCCCCAGTTGTATTGTGATGTGTTGTATTGTGTATGTATTGTATTGTACTCACGTTTATAATGCGACCGAGCCACCCGCAGTAAAGATCCGAGAAATTAATCTCTGATAAACCGACCAGACCGGGAAGCGAACCTGGGCTGCCGGCGTGAGAGCGGCTACCAACCCACTCGGCCACTCAGGATCCTTAGTAACCTAAGCAATCACTAGCACCTCCCTCAACAGCACCCAGCCAATACCTAGTCTATGGTCAACTTAAACGTACTTGGCACGTCACTGACCGTACTCTGGTGGTGCCAGTCCAAAGCCTGGTTAAAGGAGTAGGACGATGCGACTCATCTCATTCTTATGACACAGCGTCATTAAATGGCAAGTTACCTAATTATGTTATGATCTGCTTAGACATCTAGTGTCTGGCGGAACCGTTAACAGCGACCATAAATTACAATGTCATTTTTCAAGTTTCATTATAACTGGGTTTTTTATTCCAAAGTTTAACGTCGTCATTATGACATCAAAGGCCGCTGACGACGATGCAGAATTATGTAGGCCTACCGTAATATCATTTGAGATTCTAAATCTATTACTTTTAATTTTTAGTACAGTTTAATGGTCATTAAATATTATTATACATGCTATTTGAACTAGATTCTCAATTTAGTTATAAATGTTTACATTTATCAAGCGTAATATAAATACAAATGGTTTCAAAATAACAAGCGAATAACACATTTACATGTTACACCTCAACAACTAAATGTCTACACACGGGCAACGTCCATTGGCCACATTACAATCTACAAAACCTCTCTCTTACCGATATGCTAGACCAGCTTAAAGACTTCAGTTTTGAAAGCTTTAATTTGACCAACGATTATTATTATTTCATATAATATTGGGTTTAACCTATTAAAAGGTGTCTCAGCAAATCGGATCATTATTAGTCGTATTCATTGTGTCTAACTGGATAATGGAATGTTCTCATTGGTTACATTACAGATTTTTTCAAATTGCTCAGTAATATAAAGTTACAGAAACGTTTTGAAGAAAAACAGTATGCCAGTGTTCTATTCAAACGCGGCCTTCAATTCAACGTTTGCGATCTACAGACGCCGTGTAATTCTCGCCAGGTCTTGATGGCATTATTCAGAGCGATACCTTAAAATAACGAACTTTATATAAACCGCAGAGAAAACTACGCAATGGTCAACTCCGCCACGGCGTACACTGTGCTAGTGCCAGTCTGAAGCCTCGATGAAGGAGGAGGGCGACGCCAATCATCTCTGTCATGATACAGCGTCGTCAAGTAGTAACTACTTGTTGTAGTCGTGTTGAAATAACAAACCAATCAATGACTGGACCTTTCGAAAATAGGTCGTAAGGAAAGGTGGACGTCAATGGCTCTGATATCCATAAATTTGGCCACGTCTCAGCATATATGCTGGATGTGCTCATTGGCTCCCTCTACTGCAGCTGATCTCGTATCGGATCATCGCTTTGGTCTGGCGGTCCTTGCTGGACTTAGCCCCTGCCTATCTACGCGACCTTGGGTGCTCGGGTCGTCGCTCTCTCCGCTCTACTGAGCGGGGCGTGCTCATGGTCCCTTTGCCCGCACAGCTACTAAGCAGAATCGAGCCTTCTCAGTGGTTGGCCCCTACTTCTGCAATGGGCTTCCTTTGGCGCTGCCATTGCATCGCAGAATCCACTCTGAATCTTTCTATACTTGCCTCAAACTGTCCTTTTCAGCCGTGCTGGGGTCGGGAGCGCTCCTGAGTAGTAACCGGAAGGTGCGCTATATAAACAGTGGCGTAAATCATGGGGGACAGAGGGGGACTGTCCTCCCCAAAGTTTTGACTGGGGGGGACAGCAGTGTTGACTGTCCCCCCAAAGTTAAACATTTTTTCTAAAATTTTCAGGTAAACAAGTGTCCAAAATGCACTCCATTTGGTATCAAATGCTCAAAATAGCGTCGCTTCTGGGGCTCCGCCCCAGACCCCGATGGCGGAGCTTACGACCCGCTCCTCTGTACCCCTAGTAGTTGTTAAGAGCTTCTTGCCTTCCGCAATTGCGGCTGTGCGCCTTCCGTCTTCGCATTTCCCCCACTCTGACGTTCTAGTAGGTCCCTCCCCCAACAAATCGCTGGCCCTGCTGCCGATAAAATAAAAGGTCAGGCTAAAGCCGCTAAACTTCAGTCTATCAGAATTCAGTGCAGAATGTTGCTGTATAATTTCACTCTAAAACTTTACTTTTCTCGTTTTTAAAATTCGACTAAGGCTCGCGGTAGAAGCCTCGGAGGACATTTCAATTTTTAATGCTGCGACTGAGCATGGTGTTCTTCTAAAACCTAAAATTTCAGTTTATTTATATAACCAAGTCATATTTTCTCACAGATCTAGATGGTTTATGTACTTTTATATCGAAATCATCAGTGACAAATTTGATGTAAATTAGAGCCCAAAATGTACTCCATTTGGTATCAAATGCTAAAAATTTCAGTCGAGCTTTGTTGGGGCTCCGCCCCAGACCCCGATGGGGAGCTTACGACGCCCCATGCCCCCCTAGTCGTTATGGGCTTCTTGCCTTCGGCAATCGCAGCTTCGCGCCTTCGGCGCTCGCAATTCCCCACTCAGACATTCTAGTAGGTCCCCCCAATTTCTGGACCGTGGTTGCGCCCCTGCCTCTGCCCCCACCTAACGAATTAAAAAAATTTCCTTCCAACTCTGTCCCCCCCAAAGTTATGTACAGATTTTCGCCTCTGTATATAAATCTTCGTAATGAATGAATAAAGAATGAATAAGACGTCTTTAAACACTTTATGCTACTAATTATATTACAATTTGATTAGACCACTGCTACTCAAACTGTGGTCCTTAGTCCAGTGCTGGTCGGTAATTGATTGGTCACTGGCCCGCGGATATATAACGGGAATCCCAATATTCATGGTACTTATATAAACTATTAATTTGTTTACAATGTAAAACATAAAGACTTTGAGCCCGACACAATGTTCGTGTATAACAAAAACAGTGTGAAACATTTACAAAACTATAAGCTTATTTGTAATAAACTGCTTTTAATTTAACGCCAGAAGTAGCACTACTGCAATGAGCGACAATATGCCCTCCTCCTTTAACTATGCTTTGGACTGGCATTACAAAAGTACGAGCAATACCAGCGTGTTGTAGTTGGGTAAACCGTTGATTTGACTTTACTTACTGCTGTTGATAGTGTAGCTGATTTACCGACGATCAAAAAATTTCGAATATATAACTTCTGTTTCAACCTATTTTAAGGTGTCTGAAGTTTCATCAGATCGGAACATTATTAGTGGTATCCAGTGTTTAACTTCATAATGCAATGTTCTCATTGCTTACTCATTGGGGGGCCCGTGGCGCTTTGGATAACATCTGGCACAGAGACCGAGAGGTACCGAGTTCGAGCCCCCGTTGGGCGAATATGCTTAGTAGGCTGCTATTAGCGCCGTTGTATTGCAAGCTGTCTGTTCTGTTAGTAGTTAAGATTTGAATTGCACAACATGTAAATGTACAGCGCAGTGCGTTTGTCAGGTGCTTATTAAAGAAAAGATATTATTATTATTATTATTATTATTATTATTATTATTACATTACAGATTTCTTCAAATTGATAAGTTATATAAATTACACAAACTTTCTAAAGACGTCCACGTAGATCGTTGCTTTAAAGACAGGATACCAGTGTCCTATTGAAACGCTGCGTTCAAATCAAAGTATGCGATTCATAGATGTGGCATAGATGTAGACTCACCGTATCTCGATGACACCGTTCAAGGTGATACGTAGAGTAATTTGTAACCAACTCTGTATAGTCCGCATAGAAAACTCAATCAATGATCAAATTCGCCACAGTGTGCACTCTGGTCGTGCCAGTCCCAAGCCTCGATGAAGGAGGAGGGCGAAAGCCAATTATCTTTGTAATGAGATAACAGCATCGTCAAATAGTAACTAATTATTGTAGTGGCGTTGAAATTACTAACCAATCAATAACTGGACCTTTCAAAATTAGGTGGTTAAGTAAGATCCATGAGACGTCGTTAAACACAGGATCCTACTGATAACAAATATTACGATCCACTTAGACACCTTTAAATAGCTTTCAAATGGCGATATAATTAGTATCGACTTTTCGTTCTAATGCTAGTTGCATTCTCTACAGTACCTTGGTATTATTGTGCAATTCAAGATCGACGTTAATTGCCCAAAGTGTCTATACACTTTGTTAATTGCCATAAGGTCCATAAGAAGGCGTTAAACACTTAATGCTGCTACAGATAGTATGCTCTGATTAGATCAGTGCTATTCAAACTCTGGTCCACGGTCCTGTCCCTTGGTCCGTGAGTGATTGATTGGTTTCAGGGCCGCGGAATGTTAACCAGATTCACAAATATGATGATATTTCGTAGAGTTGCTTACATGTGCATTAAACATAACGCACATGTAAGCTGATGATAAAAGGCGGCAAGGCTGGTAAAGGAATTACTGGTCCACAGCATCAGAGATTTGGAGATGCACAGGATTATAAATGCACCTTTAAATTGCCTAGGGGAGGGAGGGGATTTTAGCGGAGATTTAAATTTAGGGAGGGGAGTGGATGGGATGAAAGAAAGGGAGGGAAGGGAAGGGGTGGGGAGAAAGAGGGAGTGGAGGAAAGAGGAGTGAAGGGAGGACAGGGAAGGGGAGTTCTGTCGAAATAGTTTCTGTCGACGTCAACGGCCTTTGTTGCCATAAGATGCCGTTAAACCCGCGATCAGCCCTATCATATAATTGGTATAAGAGAACAGTAAGTTCGAGGATGTCGTTAAACAATTGAATCTACTGCTACAATCGTCAGTGGTGCAAGTCCAACGCCTGTTCAAAAGAGGAGGGATACGATAATCATCTTCGTTGTGATGCAGCATCGTTGAAATGTTAATCTAACATTGAGACTCGTTGCGGGCTCACTACACCGATGAATGTGATCCAATTTGCTGAGTTAATGATTACATATAACATTAAATATTTCTGAAAAAACGGGTGTCCGCTAACGTAAAAGAGAATGCTTGCTGTCATTTCAAACAATTTAAGATGTATTGATATTTTTATATGTTACTGTGTGCATTTTGCTTTCTTACGCGCAATAATGTGGGTCACTATTTTATTTAGCTCATAGTTATAATTATTAATGTTATATATTTATCTTTCACAATTTCCTTCAATCGCGAGTTAATGACACACTTAGCCCATTGAAAACGTTTATTCATATTAAGCTACATAGGTGAGAACTGTACTAAGGAGTTTTCCTCTGGAAGCCAACGGGCTTTGATGCCTAAAGATATGTGGTTACACATCGTAGAATCTCTTCACGTTGGAATCCAATCCAATCGCGTATAATAGATGCCGATTGCTTTGCCTCAGAAGCGGTCGATTGTGAGGGACTTAGCAGCCAGAATATGTCGTAATATAATAAATAATAACATAACCGTCTATAGCGACATGGAAAGCAATGGTTGCATCCAGTGTTAAACGACATCTTGTGGCTGCCAGAGCCGTTAGCGTCAACTATAATTTAAGTTAAACATTATTCAGAGCACAATTCGTACTTCTGGAGTAAATTAAATGATTAGGCTAAACAAATCAACTATATAGCTTTGTGTAGAAGTCGATTAAAGGTGTATAAAGAGATCGTAGCGTTATACGCAGTATTCTGAGTTTAATGAAAGCTTACGACTGGCAGAGTTGTCGACGTCCAACCTGACCTTATTAACTAAAGTAATTCGTGTAGCACTCACTTTTAGTTTAGACCATCAGTATCTTCTTAAGCAAGTAGCGATTAGTATCAGTTGCAGCTGAAGCATTAAAACGTCGTCCTATGATATCATTGGAAATTGGCGACAATGTTGCTATGACTACTGTCTTTCCTTTCTATAATTTTCGATTATTGTTGGAATTTTTCCTTCGATGCTCTGATGATAGTTTTGGCATTTGGGATATAAAGCAGGAGCACAGTTGGTTAGTCCCTGTTTAACGACGCTATCATAACAAATATGATTAGCGTTGACCTCCTCATTTATCCAGCCTTCAGACTGGCACTGCCAGATTCCAGTAGTAGTCTAACATCATAGGGATACTAGGTCTTACTCCGTCGCCCTCCTTCTTTATCCAGGCTTTGGACTTGCCCTACCAGAGTGCGGACAGTGACTGAGTTGAATTTTATGGCTGTATTATATCGTAAAGAACAGTGAGAACTGTTGAAAGTATTATTACACATCTCGTTTAAGCATGATATTCGCCCAATAAGTGAAGAAATGAGAGCAGTGTAGTGCCAGTCCGAAGGGCGAAAAAGGAGGAGGGCGACTCTAATCATCTTTGATATGTGGCAGTGTCGTGAAATAGTACCTAAGCAGCTAACGGTTCTGTATTATGTCGTTTAAACGTTTAGAACTGTTGAAGATAATTACACACCTCCTTTAAGTGTTATTTTCGCCTTATAAATTTAAACAAAAGCGTGGTTCCGTCAGATCCAATCAAGTTCCGTCAGATGTTTTTTCTGAAGTAAGTAACTATGAATCTGTTACAAGGCAGCGGTCATTCCCGTCCTACTATGACGGAGAAGCAAAAGAAATGCCCTATGAGGGTCAGTGTGGGTGTATGAGCACTATAGTTATAGCGCCCCTTGAAGATTTCTACTCAGAGGCGCTCTCGACTACAACGCGGACACTGAATCGGAGTTTCACGCCGAAGCGCATGAGCAATTGCGAGTGATTGACTTGCCCAGGGTCCCTACGCGGCATCTTGAGGTGGATTCGAACCCGCAACCCTCCGGCTGCAAGGCACCGAACATACCCCTACACCACCGTGCCCGACGGTGTGTCTATAGATGGATATATACTTTAGACATGCTGTTTTGTATTGTATTGTATTGTATCTAAAGATTTATATAGCGCCTCTCTCAGAATAACTATTCAGAAGCGCTCGGGGGAAAAGAAACGTCTTTAAAGAACGAGAGACCAAACAGAAAAAACTAGTAATTAGTTTAGCCCTTAATGAGGGGAAGGTTATTCCAAGTAACCACAGCAAATGCCCGGCGTTGAGCCAAGGCAGTCCTAGTCCTAGGAACAAAAAGATCTAGCCAATCATCAAGAAGCTATTAGCAGCAGTTGTAGTCGTTAAACAGTGACTAACCTAACATAACCTGATTATGATGTGATCTGTTCGGACAACTCTAAATTATTATTATTAGGATTATTATTATTCAAAGTGTAACTTCGTCGTATGACATCAAAGGTTGTTGACGACAATTCAGAAACGTATGAAATGGATTGGTTAGTTGCTGACTAACGAAAATGTGTCGTCACGAAGGTGATTAGAGGATCCCTCCTCCTTTCTCGATGCTTTAAGCTGGCACTATCACAGGTGCGGTAGTGATGAAGTTATGAATACAATGCAAGGAAAACGATATATGGTAGAAAGGATTGTACTTATACACTTATTTAGAACAAGCAAGGAAAACGATTATGGTAAAAGGATTGTACTTATACACTTATTTAGAACAAGGTTTAACGTCGTCATATGACAGCAAAGGCCGTTGACGACAATTCAAAACATATACAGTGCAGTGAAATGAAATCATAGCGTCCAAAAGACACCATTTAAGACTGTCCAAATATAAACTTAAAATGTCATTAGTGTTCATTGTTTAACGACATAACAAAATTACAATTCATAAATATACAGTTTGATACATGCAAATTGGTATCTGATGGAAATTCAACAATATTTAGCAGCAATTGTCGTATACAAGACATGTTTCTTAAAATTAATTCTTGGTCACCGTTCCTAATGCACATTTACTTCTTACTCTATTTATTTCAATAACATTTATTTCACAAATTTAGAAGACATGAAAGTGAAACATGAAGTCCAATTTTGAATTTTTAAGAAGTCAACAATCAGCAAAATCAAGAATTATTAAAGAAATATATTCAAACAGTGAATATGACAATTCTTTATCATTTATCATGCTACTGCGTTGATAATAAAAGCGAATTGAAACTTCATCCGAGATTCTCAATCTATTACATTTAATGTTCTTAATACAGGCTGATTGATATTTGTCACACATGCAAGTAAGACATGAAGTTTGTAATTTTTTGGTACCTTTTACGGAAGCATTTAATAATTTCAAGCACACAATATTATCAAAATAAGAACTATGCAAATAGTCAGAACAGGACTCCAACACATCCACAGCATGCATACATTACAGGACATCCAACAAGAGTCTACAAACGAGCAAAACCATAGAACAAAGTTCATAAGAAACATCATATCATATTAATTATGATTATGACATCTGATGCTATCAAAAAAACCCATCATCAGCCCTGACACACAAGTGCAAAAGTAAAACTGTTTTTTATTACGCATTTCAGCATATTTGACAACATTGTTCTGAAATGAGATTCACAATCTCCTTTGTCTAAATGTTTAAACCTTTGAGGACAATTTATAATGTTATCAACCGGAGCATGAGATTCCTGACACATATAATCAATGAGAAAATTTAACAATATTATAGAAAGAGTAACACACATTAAAAAATAAAACAAGACTTTCTTAGCCTATACCATAATGTACATTTAATTAACTGATTTCACACACAAATTAAACTCTTGCAAGAGCTTACAAACGATAACATTTACACAACTTTTCCTTTATAAATAAGACTTATAAGCCTATAAACCTCACTCTGCATACAACCTATATCAAGTAAATTCTTAGTGTTAAAATCCACCTTATACATTGTACTTATACACTTCAAAGAAACCGATACTTATATCGACCGTAAGACACCATTTAAAGGTGTCTAAGCAGAGCCTAACAATATCTCCACAAATATTCATTGTTTAACGATATAAACTGATAATCTGACAATAAAATATTATTAAATAATAAATTTCAATATAACAAATTATATATGTAATGTAAGCTAATGTCTGCAAAGGTTCATCAAGTCTGCAAAGGTTCATCAGTCACTCTAGGCTTGCCTAGCTTGCTTAGAGTAACACAGGGAGGAAATCCGATCCACGTATTCGCTGATCGTAGATTCGGAACCGACCTGGGCTGATGAACCAAAGTCCTCCGTGCCCACCTTCATGTGGTGCAGACTGTTAGTACCCTCCCTTAATTGGGTAGGAGAACGAACGGGCACGGCAGGCAAAACCAGGGGAAGGCAATGGCAAACCACCCCTGTTAACATGCCAAGAAAACCTTTATGAATCAAGCTAATTCAAACAAAGTAGCAGTCGCAGATGGTGAGACTCCCAGGCCGGAGTGCGACTGGACGAGATACAGGAAACAACTGGAATGAATTTGGCAGAACTGAGAGATGCGACGGCGGACAGAAGGAAATGGAGAGGCTTGATCATGATGGTCGCTAGAGTTCTATGAACTGACAGCACAATCCAATCCAATGTAAGCTCATGTTGCCAATCACCGGACGATCGCAGTAAAGCAAATACTGGTCTGTAGCATAAGACATTTTGAAATTATTTTTATTTCACCACAGTTTAACGTCGTCTTATGACATCAAAGGCCGTTGACGACAATACGGAAAATATACAATACAATCAGAACCATAAACTTATAGCATCCGAACGACACCATTAAAGGTGTCAAACGGAGCTTTACAATTTCACTATAATATTCAATATTTTTTAAACATAAAGTATTTCATCTCATACTGTCTGTGATCATTATGTCCTGACAAATTTCATTAACTAACAAATCATTCATGTATTATAATTGATTAAGGTATTCCTTTAAACTGTTCATGTACATTAACCAAGCCATACCATTATGCAATATCGAAGAACTAAAGTTGAATGTTAGTAATATTGTAACATGAATATTCATTAACCAATAAGTAATGTTTATAATTTTCTAACATTGGGTTCTTGTTATTATGACATAACACATTTTAAACAAAAATCAACAGTTGAAAATATGTTGTCTATGGGTATTTCAGTAAACATCATTGCAACACAGTATTGCA